>AWOL01S0021266.1:6190-54357 GCA_000715115.1 Nicotiana otophora
TTGTTTGTATATATATATATATATATATATATATATATATATTGTATGTTATATACAAAAAATATATAAATTTTATATATTTTTTCGATTATCAAATATAAATAGTTTTTGACGCGAGTTAAAAATAAAAAAAAAGCCAAAATTAATAGGGTTCAGATTTACCCTTTTATGTATAAATATTATATACATTTGACATATGTTATACTTTTGGGACATATATAGTTCTATTGTTAGCAAATATTTAAATCTGCCCCTATTTTTAATGGTGCCCCAACGTGGTTGTGGACCCAACAATTAAAATTCACTTAGCCTGTCATTTGTGTGAGGTGGATGTCTCGTGTAATGCCACTACACTACCCCTATTTCACCCCTTCCTACAGAATTTTCTATCTATTGTAGTAGAAAACTTGTCTTATATTTTCAGATTATTAATCCGAGCTAATATTTATAACTATCTTTTTGATGACTTGATACTGTAAAATTCTCTTATATTGTCAATATATAGAAATAAAAATCTTATTTTAATAAAAAGAGAAAATGAAAAAAGAAATTGTTGATCATATAACAACTATGTTAAGCCGCCAAAACATAAGCAGTATGCACTCACAATTATGTTTTATAGAACTCGTATGATGATTAAACTAGTTAGGTCTAGACATGTAATTAACCATTTTAATTACACCCTGGTGCATGTGGCTTAACTACCAAAGAAACAAAAATAATGCTGACTTTAAACTTTTTTCAATCAATATTGGGATTAAATTCCTTCTTTTGAAATAGTCATAAAACTATAGATTATAAAGGAGCGATGATCTAATCAGCTATAGTATAAAAATTGATAAATAAGCTAAAGTGAGTGTTCAACAGTTCATATATTCTGAGTTCATCTCTCATCTCTATTTAAATGAAGTAATTTAACATAAGAAAATTATAACATCGAGATAAAGAGAAGTCATGCTTGTGTGACTGAATGTTTTTTGTATAAATTGTACTTTTTTGAAGAAGATGCTACGTGCTTTATAAAATTGGATGTATTTCAGAATCCTAAATATAAATGAAAGACTCTCAAGTTCTATGCAAGTGTAAAACGATATATATACAATCCTCATAAGATATTATAAATAACTTTTACGATAATAATTAATAGATGACCTGATACCTGATAAAAATGACAATTAACCGCTATCATAATTAATATATAATGTAAAAACTTTATATCGTTATTCTGTTCTCCGTTTTTTATTGGGAGAATTTCATAATCCATCAATTTTCATTTAGTGATCGACTCTATAAGTGTTCTATCAGTTATACTATATCTCTTCCATCACATTCCTTAAAGGTGTATATGTTTGGCTGTGACTGAATAAAAGGTGACAGAAACCAACTATACAGTACAGTGCAATGTCACGTACTTTAATTGCACTAGCCTACCCTTCTGAAAACTTTAGAATACCTAAATTTAGATCATTTTTTCGAATATATACCTAATTAAGATGTGTCTAATAAGTAACAAACGTGTATGCCAAATTATCGCCCTAATTCTCATTTGTTTAGCAAATATTTGAGAGAGCATATGTGGTTAAAAATTGTGATGAAGTAGAATTGAACACAAGACCTTTTCTAACTTAAGACTCAACAAACCAATAGACTAAGACTTTTTCTTGTCTAGAAATATGATAATCAAAGTTATTATTCCCGTTTATCTATAAATTTTGACACTGCTACAGACCTTACCGTTAAGAGGTAAAGAGATTATTTCTGGTAGACCCCCAACTAGAGGAGGATCCAGAATTTAGAGGTTCCGGTTGCCAAAATTTTTGAACGCAGTCATATTACAATTTACATTGTCTAAATAGGGTATAAATTTAATCTGTTTGGTCTATTTGAGTTTCAGTTCGGATTATTCATCTTTGGAGTTAATATAAACAAATCGATCGAGCAAAACAAATACATAATAATTATGATAACTTGAAAAAAAAAAGCATAAAAATTCAACTAAATTATGCATTTTGTACAAGAAAAAATCTTGTTATCACTTTAGATACTTAAGGCAATAACTTATACTAATAAGTACTCTAAATATTAAATAAGTTTACTGTCATTTTGTAATTTATATTTTTTATGAAAATTAACTCACTCGATATTATATACAATTGTCCTACTTTAAAACAATCTGACAACAAATAAACTTTAATCATTGAATAAACAATAACTTATTCAAGCTTTTATTTTGGTTTCTGGAAATAGATTACCAGAGTTGTGGTCCTGATGAAAATAATTAATTTTTCATTATCTATTGATAAATCAGGGAGGAGTTAGGAAAGTGCAACAATGAAGATTTCTTTGAATAAATATGTGTGTGTACGGTCGAAATCGGGCTCGACTATTGGATGACAGATCGGGAACGGAACGCGAAGGGTTAAAGATCGACCCCGAGTCTTATCCAACTAGAACACGAGGTTAGAATGTCCATTCTCGAGAACATTGAGTCCATGATCCCGGAATCGACCCTGACCCCGAATAAGTTCGAGGAAACATTACCGGTATAGCCAACGGAAGACCGACATAATGAAAGGCCGAAATATCCGTAACCAGTCGGATATCACGGCGAGAATCTCGGCACGAATCAATAACTAACCGGCAAATCAACAAACCAGAAAATTTTTACCTTTTATAGAATTGTACCTAAATTAGAACTCCCCTACTATCTAAATGAGGTCTGGTTACTTGTGAAACACATTATAACTCGCATTCCAAAGCAATATATTATTATTTTTAGTTCTTATTATTCTCTTGTCATTCTGTTCTGATATCGATAAAAGCACTTTTGGCTCTAGGGCAGCTAACCTTCTTAGGCGAAGACCGTTCAACTTGTGTGGTTTGCATTTACTTTCCCATTGTTTATTTCAATTTCAATCCGATTTATCATTTTGTATCAAGATAGATCACGTATCCTTAAAACCACATACAAATTTAATTGTTATCCGATTTAGAGGGTAAACAGTTTGGCGCCCACCGTAGGGCTAAGGATAATAGTGGTTATTTGATACAAATCTCCATAACACATACTACTTTACGTTTGCTCTTTGAAGTGTCTCTGATTTCAGGTTAAAACACAAAATGTCGAACTCTCAATCAGCACCCCTACCTATTGACAACAAGTCCGGTTACCATGGTGAAAATAATAATGTAGCACCCGGTAATGAGGTACCGCCCGCTGATCCCATCTAAATTCCGGTCGCTTACCTAATTGACACTAATTCACATGTGGATATCGACGCAAGCTTGCCAACTGACTCCGAGAATAGTGTCTGTGGTGGAGCCCGATGTGCAACTCAAAATACACAAAACATTTAAGGGGATAGGATCGGTTTACGGGTGATCTTCGAAATATTGCGGGCTCAACAGGCGGCGATAGCTCAGTTACAGAACCAAGGCCGTGCACCGAGCAGATTTGAACACGATCCACCCCGGGAAGTCACCCGCATGGATGAATCGGTCGTAGAAAGGTCAAATGAACATGAATCGGGGCTAACTCCAAGATCATAAAGATGCTCGAAGAATTGACAAAACGGATAGAATCATGGGAGAAAAAAATCGAAGCTAATGACAAAAAGGTGGAAACCTACAATTTTAGGGTAGATTAAATCCCAGGAGCACCACCGATATTGAAAGGCCTAGATTTCAAGAAGTTCGTGCAAAAACCTTTTCCTCTGAGCGCGGCCCCGAAGCCGATCAGTAAGAAATTCAGTATGCCCGAGATACCTAAGTATAATGGAACGACCGATCCAAATGCGAATGTAACCTCTTATACATGTGCCATCAAAAGGAACGACTTAAAGGACGATGAGATCGAGTTTGTCCTATTGAAGAAGTTCAGAGAGACCCTATCAAAGGGGGATATGATATGGTATCACGACTCACCTCCTAATTCTATTGATTATTTTGCTATGCTTGCAGATTCTTTCTTGAAGAACAACGAGATGCTCAGAGAGTTTGTGTCCCGGTTTCAAATGGAACGAATGGACTTGCTGATAAGTGGGTATTTAGACTACTTATTAGCACCTTTTTACTTTCGTTTTAGTCCAAAAGCGTTTAATAGTGTTCCCGAAAACTGATGTAGTATGCTTAATTGCAGGAATAGTGGAAAATGAGCCCCAAAAGATGAAATTCAACTCAAGAAGGAGTGATATGAACTCAAGGACAAAAACAGGAACATAAGCTCAAAAGTGCGGACCACAGATTATCATTTGCGGTCGCAGATTGTGAAGCAAATCCCATCAGAGCCAAGTGCAAAGTGCGGTCCGCACATGAAATGTGCGGCCACAAAACCTGGGCAAGAGCAAAAGTTCAGAGAACCTGCATTCAAGTTCCACAGAAGTGCGGCCACAGAACATTAGCTATGCGGCCGTAGTCATATTTGTGCGATCCGTAGAAGAGCTATGTGCGGCCGAACTTAGAAACGTGCGGACCGCAAAAAGAGTAAAGTATCGTAGTTCAGAATTATGCCGCTGTAGGTTTCCATTCCTGCCAGGCTGAAGCATAGTGCAGACTGCACATGGAATTGTGAGGCCGCGGAACCTCCAAAAGAGAATTTTTGTCCGAAAATTCCAGCACTGTATAAGTAGAAGAGATTCACTTTTTTAGGTTAACTTTTGATATCAGCAGCCACTCTAAACATTTTAATTTGCTCTTTTTAGTAATTTTTGCTATTTTGAGCTTTTAGAATATTACTCTTATCATCTTAATCATTAATATAGGTTTAATTATTACTTTTGCTTCTTATTCTTCTAATTTAAGCATGAGTAGCTAGATTTTTACTAAGGTTGTGATCCAACCCTAGTGTGTAAACTTAATGGGTGTTTGATTTATTGCTTGTTTATGGTTGGGTGTTGATTATCTAGCTTTGTTCTTGCTTTTATTTGAAGATTTAATGGTTGCAAATATTATTTCATGCTTATTTGACTTGGTCTCTACTTTAGAAAGAGATATTTAGTCTAGGAAAACTTTGCTAGCAAGAAATTGGGTCAATCGAGAGATTGTTAAGCTCAATTAAAGGGTTGAACCTAGAGATAATAAAATCCGACTTGAGCTTATTATCAACTGCTTTGTTCAATACACATTTGGACTTGAGAAAGCAAAATTGGGCAAAATCACTCTCTGACCGAGAGGTATTGAGTGGGTACTTGAGTGTTGATAGCTATAATACACCCCGACCAATAAAATAAGCTTTAAAGTTTACAACCCATTAAGCGAACACCTAGGTGAAGGTCATAGCACTAGGCTTTTTTATCAATTGAAAAACAACCAAAAACAACTTCCTAGTTTCGTTCTTTAAAATCGCACTCGTAGTTTAAGTTAGATTTTCAAACAAAATCCAATATTACAGAAGTGCAAATTAAGATATACAAATCCACTCACTAAGATATATACTACTAGCACTCATTCGCATAGCTCCCAGTGGAATTCGACCCCGACTCTGTTGGGTATTATTATTGCATCGACTGTTTTCATATCCTCAAATAGAGGAGTGAAATTGGACGAGATCAATTTTTGGCGCCGTTGCCGGGGAGCTAAGAAATGGTGTTAATTATATATTTAGGTGTGTTTTTGGAATATCTTCTTTTCCTTTATTATTACTAACGTGTGAGTATTGTAGGTGCAATCATGTCAAATAACGATCTTGGAAAAATAGCCGTGGGGGATGTGGACGTTGATGATGATGCAATGGATGATGTCCTTCTTGAACCTTAAGTCAATAGACGAGGCTGACCGCCTCAAGACAATGTGCCTGTTCCACCCTCACCTCTACCACGAGCGGCTCAACACCGGGTGTTGCCGAATGAAGGGTATGCAAGTGCTATTGTCCCACCCAATATTAGGGTGGGCAACTTTCAAATAACTAATGTGATGCTCACTTTGCTCGAGCAACGAGGGTTCTTCACTGGTGCACCGGGTCAAAATGCATATAAACACTTGAAGGGGTTCGTTGATACATATTGGGGGAGCAAACAAATAAATATCTCCGAGGATGCTTTGAGACTAAGGATTTTTCCCTTCTCTCTACGGGGAAAGCTTTAGATTGGTTGGAACATTTTCCAAATCATTCCATTCATACTTGGGATGAACTAGCGGAGAAATTTATTTCAAAGTACTTCTCTCCCGGGCACATGGCCATTCTTCGGGATGAAATTCTAGCATTAAGCAAAATCCTAATGAACCACTACACGAAATATAGGAAAGATATAGGACAATGGTGAAAGAGTGCCCCAACAATGATATGACAGAGAACATAATTCAACAAACTTTCTATCAGGGGATCAATACCACCAACCAATGTGTAGTGAATAAACTTGCCGGTGGGAACTTCATGACTCCGCCTTACGCGGAGGTGTGTGATATTTTGGATGAAATGGCAAATACTTCATCGGCATGGCAATCTAGAGCCAATGTCCCACAAGGTGATCCAAATATGATTCTTCTTCATAAAGAGTTACATGACCATGGGCAAGCAATAGCCGAGTTGATAACCACCATGAACCAATTGTCATAGGCTCAACTTCAATAAGTGCAAAACCTGAGGTAAGTCAATGTTATGGAGGGAATCATTATGATGGTAAACAAGAGAAGAACAAGAAGTCCACAAGTGCTACATAGAGTGGACAATTTTGTACAAGATGATAGTGGGTTTGATCAAGGAGATTCTTACAATAATCAAGCTAAAGAGGTACAATATGTGAACAACTTTCAAGGGCAAAGAAATAACTACAAAG
The DNA here is from genome assembly GCA_000715115.1 of Nicotiana otophora. Lineage (NCBI taxonomy): Eukaryota > Viridiplantae > Streptophyta > Magnoliopsida > Solanales > Solanaceae > Nicotiana > Nicotiana otophora. The sequence goes on from AWOL01S0021266.1 coordinate 12,964, forward strand.
GCCCTAGTCAACAACAATGGAGACCTTCGAATAATCAGGGCAATTGGAATTTTAGCAATCATGGCAATTAGAATTCTAGCAACCAAGGTAATTGGAATAGTGGAAACAATCAAGGCAATTGGAGTGGAAGAAATAACCAAGGTAATTGGCAAAACAATAATAATCAAGGCAATTGGGAAGGCAACAACCAAGGCGGGTGAAACAACAACCAAGGAAATCGGGGGTCGGGTTTTCAAAGGTCCTTGATGTACCAGCAACCGAGCAACCCACCTCCTTATCCTTCTAATGGTCCTAGTCCTTCTAACAATGAAATGAGTCCTATTTAGAACATGTTCAAGCAAATGATGGAGAAGAATGCTGATTCCGATGCCCAACGTGCTTCACACAACACATCAATCCATAACTTAGAAATGCAGATGGGTCAAATCTCTCAAGCTTTAAATTCTCATCCTAAGAGGGCACTACCAAGTGATATGGTAGTTAACCCAAATGGTGGGAACACTACAGGGAATGTCATGGCCGTTACTACAAGAAGTGGAAGAGGTGGAAATGCACCTACCTCGAGTCAAAGGTAACTTGTGGATGATGAGTAAGTGGTAGAAGAAGAGGAGATCCCGAACAATGTTGTGCAAGCAAATGATGAAGTGTGGATTGATATTGATGACATGATGGAAGAGACTCAAGAGGATGCGAACACGTCTAGGGATCATGTGATTGACATACCAGAAAAGGTAGTGCAAAACGCTAAGGCACCATTGCCTAAGCCACCTCCTCCCTATCCTCAAAGGCTTGCCAAGAAAAATGACGAGAATCAATTCAAGAAGTTCATTGATATGATGAAGAGTCTCTCTATAAATGTGACATTAGTTGAAGTTTTGGAGAAAATGCCCAGATATACAATGTTTATGAAGGACTTGGTGACAAAGAAGAGATCGATGAATTTTGAAACTATCAAAGTCACTCACCAAGTGAGTGAAATTGTGCATTCGATGGCTCCAAAGTTGGAAGATCCCGGTGCTTTTACAATTCCTTGTACCATTGGAAGTGCCAAATTTGCAAAAGCTTTCTGTGACCTTGGGATGAGTATCAACTTGATTCCCTATTCGGTTTTCAAAACATTGGGAATTGGTCAACCAAGACCCACATCTATGAGATTACAAATGATCGACTGTACAATGAAGAGACCGCTGGGGGTGATTGAGGATGTATTGGTTCGAGTTGACAAGTTCATTCTCCCGGCGGATTTTGTGATTCTTGATTGTGAAGTGGACTATGAGGTGCCGATTATTCTTGGCAGAACTTTCCTTGCTACGGGGAAGGCTCTTGTTGATGTGGAAGCCAGTGTACTCACTTTCCGGGCGGGTGATGAAAAGGTGATGTTCCACGTGTGCAAATTTATGAGGCAACCGAATAGAAATGGAGTGTGTTCGTTCGTGGACTTGGTGACCGATGTGATTATTGATGATACTAGTGCCACGATTAATGTGGGTGACATGTTGTAGGCCGTTTTGCTAAATTTTGATGATGATAAAATGGATGGCTTCATGGAATGTGTCAATTCTTTGCACGGGATGGGGTCATACAATTATGCACCTCGAAAGCTTTTCTTGGATATCGAAAATAGGAAAACTCCCCCTACAAAGCCTTCAATTGAAGAGCCTCCTATCTTGGAGTTGAAGCCATTGCCTCCACAACTCAAGTATGAATTCCTTGCCCTTGCTCTACTTTACCTGTTATTTTTTCCTCTTGTTTGACTAACGTGCAGGTTGACTCTACATTGGCGGTGCTCCATAAGAGAAAGAAAGCTATTGGGTGGACTTTGGCAGATATTCGGGGAATAAGCCCCGCATTTTGCATGCACAATATAAATTTGGAGGAAGATGCCAAACCCTCCATTGAACATCAAAGTAGACTCAATGAAGCAATGCAAGAGGTGGTCAAAAAGGAGATCATAAAATGGTTAGATGTCGGGGTTGTCTACCCCATTTCTGACAGTTCGTGGACTTCTCCGGTGTAATGTGTTCCAAATAAGGAGGGCATAATTGTGGTCACCAATGATAAGAACGAGTTGATTCCAACAAGAACATTGACCAGATGGAGAATGTGCATGGACTATCGGAAGCTAAACAAAGTGACAGGGAAAGACCATTTTCCACTACCCTTTCTTTACCAAATGCTTGATCGGTTGGCCGGCCGGGCATTCTATTGCTTTTTAGATGGATATTCGGGCTACAATCAAATCCTTATTCCCCGAGAATATCAAGAGAAAACAACTTTCACTTGTCCCTATGGCAATTTTGCTTTCAAGCGGATGCCATTTGACTTATGCAATGCACCGACAACTTTTCAACGGTGTATGATGGCGATCTTTACGGATATGGTAGATGACTACCTTTAAGTCTTCATGGATGACATTTCGGTAGTCGGGGATTCCTTTGATGATTTCTTAGCAAATTTGGATAAGGTATTGGAAAGGTGTAAAGAAACGAACTTGGTGTTGAATTGGGAGAAATGCAATTTCATGGTCGAGGAGGGTATTGTCCTTGGCCACAAGATTTCAAAGAAAGGGATAGAGGTCTATAAGGCAAAAATAGAGGTGATTTCTAAAATTCTACCTCCAACATCCGTGAAGGGTGTGAGAAGTTTCTTGGGTCATGCGGGGTTCTACCGGTGTTTCATAAAGGATTTTTCCAAAGTGGTGAACCCCTTGTGCAAGATTTTGGAGAAAGATGCTAAATTTTACTTCAATGATGATGACATGAGAGCATTGGAATTGCTCAAATTCAAGTTGACAACTACTCCCATTATCACTGCCCCGAATTGGAGCATTCCTTTTGAGCTCATATGTGATGCTAGTGATGTGGCGGTTGGAGCAGTTTTGGGGCAACATATCAACAAGATCTTTCATCCGGTATACTATACTAGTAAGACCATGAATAATGCCCAAGTTAATTACATTGTAACCGAAAAAGAGCTACTTACCATTGTGTTTGCTGTTGAGAAGTTTCGCCCGTACTTGATGGGTACAAAATTGATTGTCCACATGGATCACCTGTAACTTCGTTACCTTATGAGAAAGAAAGATTCCAAATCTCGGCTGATGAGATGGGTGCTTTTTTTGCAAGAGATTTATATAGATATCCAAGACCGAAAAAGAAGTAAAAATCAAGTGGCGTACCACTTGTCTCATTTGGAGGAGGAGGGGAGGTTGTATGATGGCCTTGAAATCAATGACTTCTTCCCCGATGAGCAACTCTTAGCCATTTCAATGAAAGAGGTGCCATGGTTCGCGGATCTAGCAAATTTTCTTGTGAGTGGTATCATCCCGGTTGAGTTCTCTTCAAACCAAAGGAAAAATTTCAAAGGAGATTGTCAAGACTATTATTGGGATGAACCGTACCTTTTCCGAATTTATACGGATGGAGTGATTAGAAGATGTGAACCGGAGGAGGAACAAGTTAAAATTCTTGGGGCTTGTCATTCTTCACCGTATGGTGGTCAACATGGTGGAGCAAGAACGGCGGCCAAAGTACTAAATTGTAGTTTCTATTAGCCCACTCTCTACAAGGATGCACGTGATCTAGTCAAGCATTGTAATGAATGTCAAAGGGCCGGTGGAATCTCAAAGAAAAATGAAATGCCCCTTACCACCATTTTGGAGATTGATATTTTTGATGTGTGGGGTATTGACTTCATGGGACCTTTTGTGAGTTCTTGTGGAAACACCTACATCTTGGTCGCGGTTGATTATGTGTCAAAATGGGTTGAGGTCGTTGCTCTACCAACAATGAAGCAAGAAGTGTGGTGGCATTTTTGAAGAAGAACATCTTCACACGGTTTGGTACTCCGCGGGCATAAGCGATGGGGGTCGCATTTTTGCAATAAAGCTTTTGACACCTTGCTTATCAAGTATGGTGTCACTCATAAAGTTATAACTCCCTATCACCCTCAAGCAAGCGGTCAAGTGAAAGTCTCTAACCGGGAGATAAAAAGTATTTTGTCCAAAACAGTGAATGCTAACCGGACAGATTGGTCAAAGAATCTTGATGATGCACTATGGGCGTATCAGACTGCTTTCAAAATTCCTATCGGGATATCTCCATGCCGGTTGGTGTTTGGCAAAGCTTGTCATCTTTCGGTGGAACTTGAGCACAAGTCCATGTGGGCTTTAAAGAAGTTAAATCTTGAGTGGGATACAGCTGCTAATTTGCGGGTTGCATTTGAATGAATTAGATGAATTCCGGTACCATGAATATGCAAGTTCATCCTTGTACAAAGAAAGAATGACGTACCTTCATGAAAAATACATCTGAAATAGGGAATTCAAGATGGGTGATTTTGTTTTGTTGTTCAACTCACGATTGAAGATGTTTCCCGAAAAGTTGAAATCCAAATGGAGTGGTCCCTTTGAAATTGTGGGTGTGACACCTTTTGGTGCATTGAACTTAAAGAACAAAAATGATGAGGTATTCCGAGTTAATTGTCACGAGGTGAAGCATTATTTGGGACAAGTTGATGATGGCCACATGGTGGCAGTGATTCATTTGAAGGGATGGTAATTTGCGTCGTGACGCGACGTTAAATCAGGTGCTTCTTGGGAGGCAACCCATGTTTCTTTTTCTTTTCTTCTTTTTTAGATAGGTCTCATTTTGTGCTAACTGCATTTGAAGTGTGTTGCGGGAATGTATGTGATTTACAGCAACTGGGCTCAGAAAAATTGGCTAAGCAGAAAAAACAAAAAGTGTGGACCGCACAATTCTTGATGTTGCAGCAGAAGCCAAAATGCGGCCGTACAATTCTTGTGCAGACCGCACAACTTGAGATGAAAAATTGCAAACTATCTGAAGTTAGTTTGTCAGAGAAATAGCCAGAGTGCAGCCGCACAGTGAATTCTGCGGTCCGCACCAAAATCTGCGGCCACACAGCTAAATCTGCAGACCACAGATCATCATGAAGAAATGGAGCATCAGGTAACAGAGTACGGACCGCAGAAGCAATTTTGCGACCGCACTCGTCTCTTGAATCCTTAGACAAACCCGTTTAGTATAAATAGTAGCCCTAATGCTACTGTTGAAACTTTCCAATCTCTGAGCAATCAAAACAAAGGGCTAAAATCTTGCACACAACTGATTCAATCATCTACCATCTAATTAAGCATCTGTGATCATTCCTTAGCACGACTTCATCACTCGTATGTTCAAATCATTTCTATGATTCTTTAATTTTTCAAGTTAGTTTAGAAATTGTTAGTTATTTTAGATCATTTGTCAGTTTCATATCCATTTGGGGTGAAATTTGTGTTAGGTGAACTCTACTTGCTATTTGGGGAATGGGTATCGTGTTCATCATGTTTAATTGCTACTACCATGTCCAATTTGTGCATAAAATCGAAACCCTATAGGACTCTGCCCGATAATATTTTGAAATGTGCGTCCGCACAAGGAATTGTGCGATCCGCAAAAGTATAGCTTAGGGCATTTGGTTAAGCAACATTGCGTGGACCGCACTTGAAATTATGCGGTCCGCAGAAATTCAATCATGACCGCAGAAAAGTGTGTGCGACCGCAGATCAGGGCATTCTCTGTCTTCAGAGAGTTGCCATTTTCAGGTACCCATTGTGCTGCCGCACTCAGAAAAGTGCAGACCATATTTCAACTCTGCGATCGCATTCAAACTTTTGCGGACCGCAATTTCTTTGTTACGGCCGCACTTGCAATTGGGCAGACCGCACTTCCCCACCCTGCAACATGTTTTGTTCTGTGACTTTCTTTTTATCTGCAATTGAATTAGAACTGATTCCTGCTACTGTTTGTTGCATAAAATGGTTAGATCACGTGGTCATGGTGATACATCAAAGGGGTGAACCTTTTAGAGGCTGAGGCAAAATCAATTTACCCCTCGCCCTCCAAAGAGTAATCAGTAAGAAAGCCATAGCAGACCGACGAAGACAGCCCGAACCCTACGAATCTAGTTCATATGCCCCGTCTAGGGAAGCATCGAAGGGTGACACAGTGCAAGAGTAGCCTGTTGTGCAATCACAACCACAACAGCCTTAGGGCAGATACCAACTTAGAGACGAGCCTACCTTCTCTGAGAGAAGTTCTGAGGGTTCGGAAGGTAACAGTCAGGCTTTGGAGCCCTCATCCACACATGCCCCTGACGCACCTTCTACCATAGTGGATGTTGATGATCTCCCGGATGATGGTCGAGGGGGTGATACCAGAGTTGTCGGCCTTGAGAGGTCGAAGAATAAAGAGATTTGGGAAGATAGGTTTGTCAGTCTGGCTGGTCTCACAGGTTTCCGAGAGTGATGGCCAATGAGATCCCTCACTCTTGAGCATCAGTTCATGATAAAAGACCTTGACAAATACAACCCGATAGTGTTGTGATATTTTCTGGAGCAGAAGGGGTGGATGTGGTTCACCAAAAGTGTGGTAGATGCCAAGGAATACCTGGTCCAAGAATTTTACGTCAATGTGGTGCATATAAAGAAAGGGACCAAGGTAACAAAAGTGATAAATCTAAAGGTGTGATTCGATCAGAGCACCCTGAACACATATTTAGGGTTTGAGGGTGTGCAGCATGTGCAATACCTGGAAACGTTAGCACTGGGAGATGCAGTTCGACCATGGCTAGCTGAGATTCTTGCAGCTCCGTGGCCACCTCCAGCGTGGATCATAGCAGGGGTTCCTATTCAGCGGAACACCCTAAATTTTGAGGCAAAGGGATGGTAGCCATTTATGTGTAGTAGACTAGACCCATGCCAAAATGAAACAAATCTTCCAATTCAACGGGCAGTGCTAGTCGCTTCTATCATGGCCGGGTACCCAATCAATGAGGGTGCCGTGATGTCGGCCAACATGTCTGTGGTCGCCAGGCAAGTGGACACCTCCTACCCGTATCCCAACACTATCACTAAGTACCTTACGGATGCGGGTGTGGAGCCAAGGGATTTTGATACTAAGGTGAGGGCGAAGAAGCCTTTCTCATGGAATTCTTTGATGGATGATGGAAACCCAAAGAAAAAGGGTCAGCCCTCTCTTACTGCAGGCCAGTCTGATGAGCTTGTCGGGGAAGCTGCTAAGATAGTTAACATGCCATCTACATCAGCAGATCCTTCTGATAGTGCAATAACTATGCCTTCACCTCTTTCTTCAGGTCCTTCAGCATCAGTGCCTTCCATATCGGTTTTGAAGCTAGTGCCCATGCCCACTCATCCACTATCTGCACTGCGAGTCTCCCAAACACTGGTGAGCCTCAACAACTGGATGCAGATAGCCACAATAAAGCTGACTCAAGATCTTGGAAAACCAAACCACCATCATGAACACCTTGGTAGCACATGGATCGGTGATTGAGGAGCTGGGGAAGCTGATAAAGGAAATGAGGAAATCCCAGGCGTCCAAGAAATCAGTTGACAAGTTGAGGAGAGAGATGAACAAGATAGCAGCAGTTGGTCATCTTCCATTCGATTTGCTCATAGGGTCAGACCCACCAGCATCAGCAGCACCATCTATTCCAGTGGCATCAACTGGCCAGTCTGAGGAGCCAGACCTGGCTACCGACACTACTGAGGCAGTGCACCAGATGTTTGTCACACCTCCTTTTTTCCCACAAAAGATATATGTGTTATGGATTGTTGTAGGTTAAAGAGTCTTTTCAATTAAAGTGACAAATTTGAGTAGGGATTATTTTATTTACAGAGTCGCCACTTGAAATTAATTTTATGGGTGTTTCAAGTCACCATTTATTTGAATCCCTAGTCAAAGGAAGGTTTGACTCTATTATTATTGGTCTGCGAAAACAAAGTTCGGGTAAGAAATTTTGTTGACCGGGGAGAAGGTGTAAGGCATTTTCCGAGTCCCGTGGTTCTAGCACGGTCGCTTTATTGACTATATTTGGCTTATATTATTTTTGGATAACCTGTATTTTATTGGTTCTCATATTTTACCTATGTCCGCTTTTATTGCTTGATTAGATTTATAAAAATTATCTTGAAATAAGTCATGCGTACGTGTACTCATTTTTGTTGGGCGTCAAGAATCATGTCACACATACGTGTACACAATCAATAACACATTTATTATTATTCGAAGTTGATTGGTCAAGTCATGTGAACGCGCACTTGTATTATTTTCCTAAACTAATTTGAAATTATTGTAAGACCAAGAGTTTATGTATAGGAAATTATTTGGAAGTCGAGAAATATATTAGTTATTTAAAGTATTGAAAAGTCATCCACACTTAAAAATATTTATAACTTACTACTCTATCTTTGAAATTAGGAGACATTTATCCATTATGGAAGAATGAGCTAATTATTAGTCTAGTGACAAAATTATTGGGCCTGACAGATTTATACTCAATCCAACCCATGTCTAATTCTTTCTTTCCTATTAAATGTGGTAACTCATTTCTGGTTCACTTACTTGAACTCCAACGCATGGCCTATTAATATGGCAAGATCTTCATTCTAACTAGCAAATCTCATTAAGATGAAATCCTATTCAAATAATATGTTGACAAATCGCTTGAAACATCTAAAAAAAAACTATAACATGATAATGTGTATAAATAAAACAACACAAAAAATTATCATATGAACCTTTATAAGAACATCACACAAAACAATGAAATAATTAACAAAGGGAGGATAAGCAATGAACCTTTAAGCAAACAATTTCCTTTAGAACTTGATTAATACAATAATAATTCTGAGTCGAGCAAACACATCAAACCAAGGGCAAATCGGCAGATGGGCCGAAAATCTAACGACGAACCATCTAAACTTCGAGCCCGGACCGAAACTCGACTGTACCTCGTGAGGCTGCTGGTTTTTGGCGTGAGAGAGGTGACTATCAATAAAGCTTCACAAGGTGTTTTTAGTCTTGAATTTGAGGCATTTTTGGGTCTTAAACAGGGTGATGAATTGCTTGAATTTTCGAAAGAAATAATGAAACGAGTAGAAATTCACTTAGCGNTTTAGAACTTGATTAATACAATAATAATTCTGAGTCGAGCAAACACATCAAACCAAGGGCAAATCGGCAGATGGGCCGAAAATCTAACGACGAACCATCTAAACTTCGAGCCCGGACCGAAACTCGACTGTACCTCGTGAGGCTGCTGGTTTTTGGCGTGAGAGAGGTGACTATCAATAAAGCTTCACAAGGTGTTTTTAGTCTTGAATTTGAGGCATTTTTGGGTCTTAAACAGGGTGATGAATTGCTTGAATTTTCGAAAGAAATAATGAAACGAGTAAAACTTCACTTAGCGCAGAAGAAAATTTTTTTCTCTCTCTCAATTCTCTCCTCTATTTTTGCCTTCCTTCTCCCATTTTCTCCTCACATTTCTCTTCTATTTATAGGGAAACAAATTCGGAATTTTTTCAGATTTATTTTTTATTTTATTATTATTATTTAATTAAAAAGAATTATCACTTCCCATTTTTCTTCTTTTTAAAAAGAAAAATAATTTTCCACTTTGATTTACTTTTATTTTTTAATTTCCCACTTTTTTACTTTACTTTTTTTTTTTTATTTTCCACTTATTTTACTTTCTTTTTTTAATTTCCACTTATTTTATTTTTCTTTTTTTAAATTTTCACTTTCTTTTACTTTTTTTAAAAAACAATTTCTACTACCTTTACTTTTATTTTTTAATTTCATCTTTCTTCTACTTTTCATTTTTTAAAATTTCCACATTCTTTTACTTTTATTTTTTAAATTTTTCACTTTGTTTTTACTTTGTAAAAAATAATTTCCACTTACTTTTACTTTTAATGTTTTATTCCATACTTTTAATTTTCCTATTATTTTATTCCCATCCGAAAATTGTTTTAAAAAAATTTGGTTTTTATTTTTTTATTTTATTTTAAAATAAAGATAAAAAAATAAAAATAATAATTTGACCTTTTAAATTATTTTTAATTGTTACCCTATATTAGAAAAATGTAACAAAGCTATATATATATATATTAAAATTTTCAAAATATTTACATAGTAGAAGGTGGTAAAAATTCAAATATAATCAAAAATTAGGTGCTCACAATGTTCACCAACCTAGTTACTCCCAGAGACGATGATGATGAGATCCAGTTAGAGGAGATTGAGGGCGGTGACGCTACTATGGACACAGAGATGTCCAAGGCCACATAGGGAGTCCTTTTTACTCTTACCCTTCTTTATTCTTGTTTTGTTAAGCATTGGGGACAATGTTTATTCTTATTCGAGGGGGTGGAGTTTATTTGATATTTGGATGACTTTTAGACATTTGGTTTGTAATAACTGACAATATTTTCTTCTTTCTTTGTATTTTGTATGTATATATTCTCTCTTTTCCTCTCTCATTATGTATATTTGTTATGCTTTCAGTAGTTTGATTTTTAGCTTCTTTATTCTATTTTTTTATTAGTCTATGTTTAATCTAGTAGCTTCTTTTAATTTTGTAACTTCATTTTTATGTTCTTAGTGACCAATAAGCCTTTGGTTTTCTTAATGCCACGGTTCTTTCCAAAGGTACCTTTTGTGTGAACCGAGTGACTCTTCCCAACGATAGATGGCGTGACAACCTTCTTAAGGGATTGAGTCCGTTTTTAGTGTTTAGGTAAGAATAGTAGTAGTAATGAATAAAAAGACCTAATTGAGTCAAGCTTGAAGAGTCAAATATGCTTCACTTGGTACTTACACACTTAACTATGTGCTTATGATTAAAAACAAGTTATTTAGAAAGAAATAACTCTAGTTAGTGACCTTGTGACTCTTGTGTTGACTTAGGCAATCATCGGGTGGTTTAATCGAGCCATAGTGATTTTCAATCTAGAATATGGTTGTTGTGGGACCTCGACTCTATCCTTTTTAACAATCCAGCTGCGTAAGAGGTGAGATGTTTTTGTTGCAAGTCCAAGTACCCGTGCAAATGGTCTAGAACTTGCCCCTGATGTGTTTCTAGGCAAACTTTTAAGTTTTGCTTAGCTTGAGAAGTGATTGTAGGCTCTCCTTGACCCGCTTGAAATTTTCCATGGCCCACCAATGTTGTTATCCCTAGTCAACCCATTTGAGCCTAAAACCTTTCTCGTTTGATCACCATGTTACAAGCCTTTACCAGTTCTGTTGTGACTCTTTCTTGGCACCCGAGCTTTCCTTAACACTTGTGTGAAACAATTGGCTAAAAACGTAAGTTTGGGGGAGAGACGAGGAGTTTGAAAAAGGTATCAAGGCACAAAAACAGAAAAGAAATGAAGAGAACAAAAGGCAAGAAAAAGAAAGAATAACAAAAAACAATGCAAAAAGAAAGTGAATAAGTTAAAGAGTTGAAGGGATTTCAAAGAATAGTAATGATACAAAGCATGGAGAAAACAAAGAAGGAGAAAATGAATAATATGACAAAGAAAGAGTGAAGCTAAGTCTCTCTAATCCCCCTGTGGAAAAGAAAATGCCTCAAAACGTTGGCAAGCATGAGCCGATAAGAGAAAATGGAGTGATTAAGGAAAGATGAACCTGTTCTATCATAGCATATCCAACCTTAGTCCAAAAGACTTCCTTGAAATTCAAAAACTCCCTACATGATTGCAAGCCGAGTGAGCTTACATTAGTGATGATTTATATGAGGGGCAAGCCTATGGCACTTAAAGCCGTACTTGTGACATTCTTTTGAGAGAGATAAGCGAACCTTTCACAAATCTTTGAATTTAGTGCTACATTCTTAAGTGAGATATGCAAACGGAGAGTAGAGGATGAGGAGTTTGGGATCCACAATGACCTATATGAAAGAGCGAGCTTCCTTGATGAATTAAGTCAACTCTTGATGCTCAAGTGTCACATTTGAACTATTTGTGCTTAAAGGTTCAACCCATTGCCTTGTTAATAATTCATAAGTGTTGTGGGTAATTGTTGGTCCCAATTGATATGTGATTGATGCATTTTTGATTAGCTGGAATAGCTCTTAACTTATGGAGGTAGGAATTATCTTATTTGCTTGAGGACAAGCAAAAGCTTAAGTTTGGGGGAGTTGATAAGTGGGGATTTTAACTACTTCTAAGCACCTTTTTTCTTTCGTTTTAGTCCAAAAGTATTTAATTGTGTTCCCGAAAACTGATAAAATATGCTTAATTGTAGGAATAGTGAAAAATGAGCCCCAAAAGATAAAATTCAACTCAAGAAGGAGTGATCTGAACTCAAGGACAAAAATAGGAACAGAAGCTCAAACGTGCGGACCGCGGATTGTGAAGCAAATCCCATCAGAGCCTAGTGCAAAGTGCGGTCCGCACATGAAATGTGCGGCCGCAAAACCTGGGCAAGAGAAAAAGTTCAGAGAACTTGCATTCAAGTTCAATAGAAGTGTTGACCGCACAATTGGTGTGTCCATATATAGATCTTCTACGGACCGCACAAATATGACTACAGTCGCACATAGCTCTTCTACAGACCGCAGAAAGAGTGAAGTGTGGCCGTAGTTCACAATTATGCGGCCGCAGGTTTCCATTCCTTCCAGGATGAAGAATAGTGCGGACTGCACATGGAATTGTACAGCAGCAGAACCTCCGAAAGGGAATTTTTGTCCAAAAATTCCAGCACTGTATTAATAGAAGAGATTCACTTTTATAGGTCAACTTTTGACATCAGCAGCCACTCAAAACGTTTTACTTTGCTCTTTTTAGTAGTTTTTGCTATTTTGAGATTTTAGAATATTACTTTTATCATCTTAATCATTAATATGGGTTTAATTATCACTTTTTCTTCTAATTTAAGCATGAGTAGCTAGATTTTCACTGGGGTTGTGACCTAACCCTAGTGTGAAAACTTAATGGGTGTTTGATTTATTGTTTGTTTATTGTTGGGTGTTGATTATCTAGCTTTGTTCTTGCTTTTATTTGAAGATTTAATGGTTGCAAACATTATTTCATGTCTATTTTACTTGGTCTCTACTTGAGAAAGAGATATTTAGTCTAGAAAAACTTTGCTAGCAAGAAATTGGGTCAATCGAGAGATTGATAAGCCCAATTAAAGGGTTGAACCTAGAGATAGTAAAATCAAACTTGAGCTTATTATCAACTACTTTGTTCAATACCCATTTGGACTTGAGAAAGCAAAATTGGGTAAAATCACTCTCTCACCGAGAGGTATTAAGTGGGTACTTGAGTGTTGATAGCTATAATACACCCCGACCAATAAAATAAGCTTTAAAGTTTACAATCCATTAAGCGAACACCTAGGTGAAGGTCATAGCCCTAGGCCTTTTTATCAATTGAAAAACAACCAAAAACAACTTCCTAGTTTCGTTCTTTAAAATCGCACTCGTAGTTTAAGTTAGATTTTCAAACAAAACCCAATATTTCGGAAGTGCAAATTAAGATATACAAATCCACGCACTAAGATATATACTACTAGCACCTATTCGCATAGCTCTTAATGGAATTCGACCCCGACTCTGTTGGGTGTTATACTACTAGCACCCATTCACACTAAGGGGTTAGTTGATACATGTTGGGGGAGCAAACAAACAAATGTTTCAGAGTGGAAGATGATCAGGATGGAATATGATCAGAGGGGGAGATGATCAGTTGAAATAAACCTGGTAGAATATCCGGCCGTTACTTAGGCCGACGTGCATAACCGGTATCAATCGAAGCTCAGAGTGGAAGATGATCAACTCGGGACTCCTTGGGGGTATGTTTATCCCATTAGAAACATTACTAGTAAATACCGCCGGGACCATCCAGGAAACTAAATTTTATGTGATCGAAGGAGACATGAGGTACAACGCTTTATTCGGAAGGCCATGGATCCACAACATGAGGGCAGTGCCCTCGACACTACACTAGGCACTAAAATTCCAACACCTAGCGGGGTCAAAACAGTCTATGGTGAACAACCGGCTGCCAAGGAAATGTTCGCGGTCGAGGAGGTGATACTGGCATCTACAATCTCAACATCGAAGGATCTGAACTAGATGGTCAAAAATGGGGCCAAATAGCAATCACTTACACTAGCCTCGGTAGACTTAGACAAACGAGGGGAAGGCGGGGATGATGATTACGGGGTTCCCAGATCTTTTATAGCCCCCGATGATTCCGACGCCACCAAATCGACGGTCGAGGAGCTGGAACAAGTCATATTGAGAGAACACTTGCCCGATCGAAAGGTATACCTGGGCACGGGGTTAAGCTCCGAGCTCAGGAAAAAACTCATTCAATTTCTTATAACTAATGAAGATTGTTTCACTTAGTCCCATCTTGATATGACAGGGATCCCACCAGATATAACCACTCACAAGCTAAGCCTGGACCCGAAATTCCATCTGGTCAAACAGAAGAGGAGGCCCCAGTCCGAGGTCAAACATGCTTTCATCAAGGACGAGGTATATAAACTCCTTAAAATAGGGTCCATTCAAGAAGTTAAATACCCGGATTGGTTAACAAATGTAGTGGTAGTCCCTAAAAAGGGAACAAATTAAGAATATGTGTAGACTATAAGGATTTGAACAAGGCGTGTCCTAAGGACTCTTTTCCACTGCCCAACATCGATCATGTTCGATCGCATGATCGATGCCACGACCAGCCAATAGATCATCAGTTTTCTTGATGCCTATTCCCGGTACAACCAAATACGGATAGACTCGGATGATTAGGAAAAAACTTCCTTCATCATAAAGTACGGCATGTACTGCTATAACGTGATACCATTTGAATTAAAAAACCTCGGTGCCACTTATCAATGCCTATGAAACCGGATGTTCGAGGAACAAATAGTAAAATCAATGGAAGTTTACATCGACAACATGTTGGTTAAGTCCCTACGAGCAGAGGACCATTTAAAATATTTGCAGGAAACCTTCAGCATATTGAAGCAATACAATATGAAGCTAAACCCGAAAAAATGTACGTTTGGAGTTAGGTAGGGTAAATTCCTCGAATTCATGGTATCCAACTAGGGAATCGAGATCAAACCAGACAAAATCAAAGCGATCGAAAATATCACGGTCGTGGACAACGCGAAGATCGTGCAAAGACTAACCGGTCGCATAGCCGCTTTGGGACGATTCATTTCAAGGTCGTCCGATAAGATCCATCGATTCTTCGCACTAATGAAGAAAAACAATAACTTCTCATGGACCCCAAAATGTCAACGAGCTTTGGAGGAACTCAGACGGTACTTATCAAGCCCACCGTTGCCTCACACACTGAAGGCAGACGAACAACTATACTTGTATTTTGCAGTTTTGGAGATAGCGGTAAGTGGAGTCCTGGTCCGGAAAGATCAAGGTATGCAATTTCCAATTTACTATGTTAGCAGAACCCTAGGTGAGGTCGAAACTAGGTACCCTCACCTAGAAAAATTGGCGCTCGCTTTGCTAAGAACCTTTAGGAACCTAAACCTGTACTTCCAGTGTCACCATATATGTGTCGTAACTACTTACCTGTTAAGGAACGTTATGCATAAGCCCGAGCTCTCGGGCCGATTGGCCAAATGGGCTGTGAAAATAAGTGGGTACGATATTGAATACTGACCCCGGACTGCCATTAAGTCCCAAATCTTGGTAGACTTTGTGGCCGACTTTACGCCGACCATAATACTCGAGGTCAAAAGAGAGTTATTAATTAACTCAGGGACCTCCTTGGGAATCTGGACCCTCTTTACAGACGGCGCCTCAAACGCAAAAGGGTCCGCACTTGGCATCGTATTGAAGCCACTAACAGGCAATGTAGTTAGACAATCTATTAAGACTGTGAAATTGATTAATAACAACGAGGCCAAATATGAGGCCATGATTGCAGGACTTGAACTAGTCAAAAGCTTGGGGGCAGAAGTGATCGAAGCCAAGTGTGACTCGCTCCTTGTGGTAAACCAAGTTAATGGAACATTCGAGGTCAGAGAAGAACGGATGCAAAGATACTTAGATAAGTTACAGGTAACATTACATCGGTTCAAAGAATGGACTCTGCAACACGTACCTCGGGATCAAAACAATGTGGCCGATGCCCTTGCTAACTTAGGGTCATCGGTCGAAGATGACGAGTTCAATTTAGGGGCAGTCGTACAGCTTATGAGATCGGTGGTAGAAGAAGGCCATGACGAGATCAAATCGATGAGCCTAACTTGGGACTGGAGAAATAAATATGTAGAATATCTTAGGACCGAGAAACTTCCCTCGGATCCAAAAGAATTGAGGGCCATGCATACAAAGGAAGCCCGGTTTAGCCTGTCCGAAGACGGGACCCTGTTCAGAAGAGCATTCAATGGCCCACTCGCAATATGTTTAGGGCCAGGAGATACTGAATATGTTTTGAGGGAAATCCACGAAGGTACCTGTGGAAATCATTCGGGCACCGAATCATTGGTTCGAAAAATAATCAGAGCCGATTATTACTGGATCAATATGGGAAAAGACGCGAAGGAGTTCGTACGAAAATGTGATGAATGTCAAAGAGTTCAGTTTTGTCACCATGGTCGTTCATGAAGTGGGGAATAGATATTATTGGCCCCCTCTCATGGGCTCCCGGTAAGGCTCAATTTATATTATTTATGACTGGCTATTTTTCTAAGTAGGTGGAAGCCCAGGCATACGAAAAGGTCGGGTAGAAAGAAGTTATCGACTTCATTTGGGATCATATAATATGCCAATTCGAAATGCCGGCCGAGATCGTATGCGATAACGGAAAACAATTCATCGGCAGCAAGGTAAGAAAAATTCTCGAGAATTATAAGATCAAAAGGATCGTATCAACACCCTACCACCCTAGTGGGAATGGACAAGTAGAATCGACAAACAAAATCATACTCCAAAACCTCAGAAAGAGATTAATCGATGCCAAATGAAGATGGAAGGAAATCCTTCCCGAAGTCTTATGGGCATACCGAACGACCTCGAAGTCTAGTATCGGGGCCACCCCGTTCTCACTGGTCTATGGCGCCGAAGCTCTAATACCGGTCAAAGTCGAAGAACCAAGTCTCAGGTTCCGATATGCAAATAAGGAATCAAACGACGAGGCTATGAACGCGAGCCTAAATCTACTGGATGAAACAGGCGAAGCATCCCTTGTCCGGTTGGCCGCCCAAAAGCAACGGATCGAAAGGTATTACAATCGACAGGCCGACCTCCGACACTTCAATGTCGGGGACTTGGTACTAAGGAAGGTTACACTAAACACTCGAAACCTGAACGAAGGGAAGTTGGGTCCGAACTGGGAAGGCCCTTATCAGATTATTGAGATCATGGGTAAAGGATCGCACAAACTCGAAGCGATGAGCCGTGAACAACTACCGGACAACTGGAACATAGCTCAGTTGAAGCGATACTATTGCTAAAGTATGACTCCATTCATTTCCTTTTATATATCTATTCTGAACTAACACTTGCAGGGAATCATCAAAGAATGATACAACCTTTAAGCCTGAAAGTACACGTTGCACGCTTTTTTCCTTGATTCGGTTTTGTCCCAAATGGGATTTTCGGAAAGTGTTTTAACGAGGCAACAACTAAATCATGCTAACTTAGAATTGAAGGCAGGTTATGAACCGGTATCGAAGAACACAACAATATTCGGGGCCTCTCTTTGATAGGCCCCGAACACTAGGGGGATCACCCTCGGTTAACGACTTTAGCGAGGAAGGCAACTTTATGATTGAACGGTCACAGCTCGATCAATAGGATTTACTGTAAGGGAAAAACGGTCACATGAACTGCGCCCGCATAGACTACTCGAGCCCTGGCACGAAACTTGTATACATGTGTAATTATCACGCACAAGAATAAAAGTTTCTACATGTGTAATTATCACGCACAAGAAAGTTTCTTGCTTACACCTGGCTACTTTTCACATTAAGTACCAGTCCTACAGAATCTCAACCAAGATTTTATAGCTACATGTCACTCTTACAAACACCTCCTTTCACCTTTAGAAAACCTTTTTATCTGCAGGTGTATTGTTAGACTATCACGCCAATATGTTACAATTCCCTATATCCAATATGCCAAACATGTTAAGACTTTCAAAATATATTCTAGGGGTGTCACAATGGTAAACCTCCCACATCTTTAAGCCATATAATTATGATTATTATGAGAGCACATCAACACAAATAGTGTTATGTAGTAATAATACACTTTCTCTGAACACCTTCGGCGCTTATGCAGATACATTTAAACTCATCGATTGTCATCAACAAGATGTAATTTACATGGAACATCATTATAAGCCAATTGCTGGATACAATGCTTTCCACTTGGCTTGCTTTCTCCCAACAAACCTAAAAGAGAAACTTTTCGCTAAAGAACTAACCTTATACTTAGCTGGAAGAAAAAGGAACTGCTGCTTCAGTTTATCTAGTGTGGAATATTTAGATGCTTCTTCAATCTTAATAGGATTTCTCAAAAAATCCCAACAAAAAATATTTTTTATGCAAAGTTTCTTTCTTATAAGGAATTAGTGGAGAAAAGTTATATATGGTATTCTGGAATATCACAATTTAAGATTCCCACCATACCCAACTAAGTACTTCAACAATAAAGGCAATCAAAACGGTATTTTCATAATTCGGTGAAGCAATAATCGGGTAAAGTAATTGAAGATAGAGTTCTTATCGGTTCTTTTCCAATCAGCAGCAATACGATGCAACAAGGAGGACGCAATAGAGAAGGAGCTCGTTCAAGAATAGCTGATAATAAAAATCATAGGCAGAATGGTTATTAGAGAGTGCGCTAAAATTTTGGGAAAAGTTATTAAAGAGCGAAAGTTTGCCGCGTTTCATTTTGGCGGAAAATTAGAATGTTTTAGGCCACAACCCACGCACCTTATTGGCATAATAATATGTATACCAACAAATAGAGTTTATTGTTGCCAATTCTATTTATATTTTAAATTTATTATGTTAAAAGTTCTATTTTTTGCCACACCTAAAATTAGTTGTTGCCATTTATTAAACTTCAGCAACAATACCATAGTTGTTGCCAGAAATTAGTGGCCATTTTTAAAAATTTAAAGTTTATTATTTAAACCATAGAATATGGCGACAATATTAACACGTTTGCCAACAATAAAGTTTTGTTGCCAAAAAGTCTATGCTACAGCAACAAATTTATCGGGTTGTTCCCATTTATCCATTTTAGCCAATAATATTTCAGTTGTTGCTAAAACATTGTTGCAAATTTCATACTTTCTTGCAGTGTGACCTGCAAAGGCAATCACGCAAACTTCAGTTTATGGTGCAAGGGAAAACTTCAGTTTCCCCTCACTTCATAGTGCAAACTTCAGACAAATTAGTCTGAAGTTCTTCTATTTGTAGTGCAAACTTCGGGACAAATTAACTTTTCAGTGTAACTAAGAGCTGGTTTGGCATCACAACGGGCTTTACCTCATGATGAATTCTTCTTGTTCTTCATACTGAATTTGGAACTTCTATATACTCAGTATGAGATAAACACATAACAAGATGAACTAGAGAGTATCTGTTGCGCTCTGGATGCATTTGGATTTGTATCTCGAGCTTGCAAAATAAAAGATTGTAAATTTTGCAGAAGCCCACGTTTTACCTTTTGTTGACAGGGTTTCTGAATTCAAATAGAGAACAATAACAATACTCTGTTTTGTTATTTTATGACAGTATTTGATCAAATATAGGTTAAGTTGTTAATTTGACTTTACATTTTATTAGAGAATATATTAAAGTAATGGTTGAAAAGTTAATTTGATAGACAAGAAAAGGAGGAAGAAAGGAGCGCATAGGTCAGGAGGAAGAAGAGGAGGCGTCTAAAGTTGTTAAAATTAGAGTATAGGTTAAATAATTTTAATAATATAGGTATAGGTTAAATGAGGACGACCAAATAGGACACCCCGTGCAATTTTTACGAAGAAAATGAAGATTTAGAAAGGAAAAAAAAAAACACAAAAAGAGAGATGGGCTTAACCCATATAGACCAAATCACATGGGCTCGCTTCCTTGGATTGGAGTAGTCGGGTCCCCACTGTTGATGGCCTAAACATCCCTGCCATGTAGGCTAAGTCCATCACATCATCTTTATATACTTCTTCTGTCCGAATTTATGTGAAGGGATCCGACAGTCAACACACTTGATTTTTTTGAATAAATTTATATATATTTGAAAACTACATGAAACATACTATAAGTCAATATAGCTATTAATTTAAACACTTGAACTTGCAAATGGAAAATAACAAATTCAATTAAAGCAGCTTAATGGAATGACAATGCATTAGAACACATTACTTATTAATTTAGGTTCCTTGAGGGGGGAAAAATAGAGAAACTAAAAGACGTTCACACCCTAATTAAACAATCTTTAATACCGTTGCAAGATTGTTACATCCTGGAAATCTGGAGGGGAACTGCGGCTTTGAGAATTTCTTCCCGAGAGGAAATAAGCTGAACCATTTCAAGACTTCCAAGTCTCTTAATGAGATGCCGGCAGCAATCTTCAGCAGCTATGATTCCAGCAGAATAGGCACCATGCACGGACCCTTGATGGTCATCCATACAGACGGCTTCGCCTCCAAAGAATAGATTACCTAAGGGTGCTCGAAGCCTATCATATACATCCATTGGCTTTCCAACCAGATCATACGAATAACATCCTAGGGAGTCGGGATCTGTTCCCCAGCGTGATACAAGATACTGAACCTGTACATAGTACCAGATATATAGCTATATCAGGTCAATAATTATCAAACGGAAAAAGTTTGTACGTGCTTCATTGTTAGCATTGTCAAAGAGACCAATTTATCCGCTATTTTCTCCTGGGTTAAGGAAATGTGTTAGACAAACAGATTCATCTGCTCACTTGCTGGTGATCAACAAAAGGAAGTGTGGACCAATTTCTTTTTAGTAAATTTAGAATATTTTAGCATCGAAAAAGGAAACTAATAAAGAGTGCTAGATGGATATGCTTCCTCATCTTATTTTCCTTGTCTTTCACTATTTCCCGTTTGGGTATGTAAACGAAAAAAGCTGTCATTACATTATGCAAAGTTAAGTGTGCACTCACGAATAGAAAAACAAACACTTTAAACTTCCAATCCATCTTTTAGTAACTAAGAATGCATGCAGCAGTAAAAAAAGTAGTAGAATTATGTAGGAGCATGAATTACTCACAGGGGCAGGTGCATTAGGAAACATTTTCTTCAGCTGCCGCATAGCAAAATCAGCAGCATCACTGTCTGATAATTTCTCGACATCATAAGCAAGTCTTCCAGCAGCCATATAGACAAGGACTCGATGCCCTGTTGCCTTGTGGAGGTTAAGAAAATAACCACAAGCATAAGAGGTGGGTGCAACAATGCCTAACAATTCAACATTTGGCCAAAATGCGTTATCAAAACGTAATGCAATCTTGTTTTCGTTGCCCACACCAAGATCTGCTATTGCAGAAAGCTTCCATTCTGGCAATTCTGGTTTGAACTCAATTAAGTTGGCTTTGAGGACTCCAATAGGCACAGTTATTATAGCAGCATCCGCAACAAAATTCCTCCGATCCTCAACTGTAACCATCACCTTGTTATACCCATTTGTAATCCTCATAACCCTAGTAATGTAGATCGATGGATAAATTAGAATTGCAGACTTGACCTAGAGAGTAACAACAACAACAATAACCCAGTATAATCCCACTAGTGGGGTCTGGGGAGGGTAGTGTGTACGCAGACCTTACCCCTACCCCGGGATAGAGAGGTTGTTTCCGATAGACCCTTGGCTTCCTCCCTCCAAGAACTCCCCACCTTACTCTTGGGGTGACTCGAACTCACAACCTCTTGGTTGGAAGTGGAGGGTGCTTACCACTAGAGCAACCCACTCTTGTCATGATCTAGAGAGTAAATTTTAGGTAAATTAAGATACGAAATTACTGACAAAAAATAAAATTATATTTGTCTCATATTTTTTCCACAATCAATACTTGAAAATACTTGAGGATTGGGTTGGGATTTTGGTGGGGCCGTGGGAGTGTTGAGAAATTCTTAAAAATGTACTGCAGAAAAGCTGCATCATAGCTTCCCCCAGCGCTTTTTGTCTAGTGGTAAAAGCACAGGAAAGTGCTACACTAATGTTAAAAGCCAACAGCAGACAAGCTATAGGAACAAAGAACAATATTTCACATTTCACAGAACCCCAAGCATACCTGTGACTCAAACGGATGTCAATATCGCTTGACAATGCCTCTATCACCGGGTAATAACCCTGCACCATTAATCCATGACCACCCGTAAGAACTTGCTCCTGCACACAAAATAAACAATGCCAATAGTACACATCTAGGGACAATTATTTCATCAATCATATCCTAATGGCGGTAATTTAAACCATTTAATGTAAAATGGAACCAAATTGTCCAATTGTGGAAAAATGTAGATCTCAGAAACAGATAACTATAACAACACGAGTTATGCCTTCATCTTCCAAAGGCACTTAACAGTTTTTTTACTTATTGCATTATCGACCCCACCAGTTAGAGCCTTGCCATTCGGATGAGGAATATCGTCTTTGGGGATTGGGCACAGTAAGAAAGATTTTTTAGATGCACATATTATTCAAAATCTACATTTTTGGAAGTCAACACCTTAAAGTTTACATCTTATGCTGCATGTCAAATTTATATCTTGAAATAAGATTTTAATTCAAGCAAAAATAGTCATGTCAGTAAAAGGCATGATGCAAAGCTCAAATACCATAAGCCAAAACATTTCAATAACAAGGGAGAATAATAACCCAAGAAACTTATAATACCAAGAAACTAAATAAAAACGATGAAATACTTGCCTGATCCCAGGTTTTCAGAGAGATCGTGTCTGCATCAGCAGCAAACCAAGCCTCCATTCTGCATATGTACCACTGTAATACTTCATGAGAGATTCCTTCTTGCCTGCAGCATATGAGATAAGTAAATATAACCAGATTCTGCATTTAAAAAATAAACATAAATTGATCATAAGAGAGGCACTTTCCCATACCTTAGCTCAGGATGCCTGTCCAATACAATAGATATTGCTTGAAGAACCGATAGGTCATGACTATACTCATTTCTTACTTTCTCAGTCTGCATTAGCCGATACACGTTATCATTCATTTGCGACTTTATAAAAATCTCAAAAGGAGTGGCACTTGGTGAAATAAATTCAGAGCAAATCCAACCTCAGTGAGGATTTTCTTGAATGCATCTCCAACTTCAGCAACTGTGCTTTGAGGAACTTGATGACCGTCCATGTCAAACAGCATGCAACTTTAAAAAGAAAGAAAACACAATCAAGTTCCTGAATGATGGAATAACATCTCTAGTTAATTTACACAAAACATAAAGACTATAGACAAAAATCTAGCAGACACGGCATGCTACAAAATTAGCACACTGAGAGATGTACAAAGCAAGTAACAAGTCTTTCAGGCGAACTATAAGTCAGTTTTTTTCTTCTTATTGTGAATCAGAGTATAACGAACCACAAGATACTTTCTCGCAGGAAAAAACTAGAATGACAATTCGAGAACAAGCTAACAGATTTTTAGTTCTGATTTCTGAGTGGTTGCATCAGAATAGGGACAGATACGGGACTTGAAAATCTGAAGCCTAAATTTGATGTGTAACTAACAGATCCGGAGCCACCCCCTCACTGAGATACATATACAGGCAGAGAGAGTAAGAAAGAGGGTGTTTTAACAAAAGGGAAAATGTCCACTAAGACATGGCAAAATCAGTTTGTAACTAAATGTGCAAAATCCAATTTACCTTTCCAAATCATGGTCATACAGCACTGAGTCGTCACCACTAGTTCGATACATAGTTAGCCCCAAACGCCGAATCAATGGAGCCAAAGGATTTTCATTACACACTCCATGGAGCCTGCGATGCAACTTGAATAACAGGAATAAACATCTAGTTCTGGATAGAGAATTGGGGAGGAAAAGATTACTGGTACTCACCATGAAGCTCCCATATCAACTGGACAACCAAACGAGTAGTCAGTGTGTATGCGACCACCAAGTCTATCCCGTGACTCCAGCAAGAGTACCTGCATAAATATAAACCAACTTAATTAGCACGAAATAAATCAGAATGTGAAATGGGTTTAAAGTCATGAGTATCCTCACCTTAAAAGAAGCATTCTGAAGGAAACGTGCAGCCGCTACCCCTGAGATACCTCCACCAATTACAATTACTGATGGAGATGAGCCATGTGGCCTCCCTAAGCGGGGTTGTAAAGTGCCTAGTTAACCCCCAAAAAAAAAGGATAAGATCAGATCAGGTATCTGCTGTCAATTGAGAAATCATTTGAAGCACCATACAACATATCTACACTCTTCAGGTGGCATGGATATATATAATGCCTCCAGTCAAACATTAAGCTTCCAAACAAAGAAAAAGCTTAAGCTTAAGGTAGAGTGTCAAACGAACTGAACCCCACACAGTTAACTTCCAACAGAGGAGGCAAACTTAGTGCTTGAAAGGCTCAACTACAAAGCTGAAGATCAAAGTTCAAATAAACTGCACTTCTTTTTTATAAGGTAAAGTTCAATAAACTGCACTAATGCCTCCAAAGTAATGTACGGAGCACTTAGAACTACATTCAGCCATCATTAAAGTAACCAAGTTGATATATGAAATAATGAAATTGATCAAGTAGAGATACAATAAAATGGCTGAATGTCCAGCCGCAGTAATTCAGCATACTCAGCAAGATGGATAAAAAAGGTGGCCTTGAATTTACGGTTTACAATGATAATAGCTCTGTTCTGGCATTCTTATTGTTTTTCGTCTATTATATTCAGTAAAATCAAAACAAACACAGTAATCATTCAAGAATTAACCGTATCCCATAATTCCTCAAACATAAAGAACTAACCGTCAAGGAAAGAATTTGAGCCAGAATCATCTGCTTTGAGTTCCATGAAACAAAAACGATGACGTGAATCCGAAGAATATAGAGAATGTGATTGAAAACCGAGAAGAAAAAGGCTGCAGTTTGAGTTGGGGATTTTAAGGGTGTATAGGAAGCAAGAAATTGGAGATTAATTGGAAGGAATGATAAAGCATGAAAAGAAGAAGGCCGGCAATGAAGCGGCTGAGATTAGTAGAAGAAGAAGAAGAATATAGCTGCTTATCAAAATCGCTGCTCATAATCATAACCCTGAAGATCAATTATTATTATTATTAACTCCACTAATCGTCCCAATAATTTGATCGATGAATCCTTCGTTTGCATAGATCAATTCACCTCTGCTTCTTTCTAACGTCTTTCCCCTTTCTTCTCTCTCTCAGCGGCAATTCGTCGAACAGTTGTTAGGTAGAAATTATACGGAAGCTGTATTTCTAGTAAAGAACAGATGAACGAGCATACAAAGAAGCGAAAGGCAAACCGCTTTTAAATGCGTAAATCGTGACACTTTTTGTTCGGTGGGCGGCGGAAGAGAGAAGGTTATTTTTGACATTTCAGGGGGAAAGCTTTTTTTTGAATCCAAACTAGTAACATTAGTATTATTCTCATATTTTCTTATTCCATTTCTATTACTAATTTTTGTTCTTTTTGGCTTAGATTGCTTTTACGCTATCGTATTTCTTTTATAAAATAATAAAAAAAAGTTATGATTATACTTTACTCAAGATTTATCAAAAATAATTTTTTTACCTTTACAAGATAGGAGTAAAATTTATATACATATTATTCTCGCTTGACTTCATACTAGATTTGTTGTTGTTGTTGATAAAAGGGTCATACTTCACATGGGAATGAATTATGGTGGACATGTTTTTTTTTCAATTAATTAAAGACTAATAGCATTATTTTTAGAGTAATAGACCAATAATGCAAAGCATGTTAGCACATGGAAATGGTGAAGACTCAATTTGATTAGTAGATCCATCAATCAAGTTCTTACCCTACATCCAATCTGCTTTTGTTAAATTTATTTTAAGACAAAATACAAAATTAGTCGGGTGGTTGAAAGTAATTATATTCGTTAGCGAAAAAGTGTATAAATATATGTTTGTATATATATATATATATATATTATCGGCTATAATTTTTGGGAACGGCTAAAAATAAATATTTCTCTTTATTTTACCTTAATACTAAAAAGTATATTATTTTGTTTGCCTGGTTTGATCTGGCACTATTATTATTTAGAGAATCACAACTTTGATTATATTTTTAATATATTTGTTTAAGTAATTTTAATTATATTGTAATTAACAATGATTTTTATTTAATTTTTAATTATTAATTTTTTGTCTTTAAAAGGTTAAGAAATTGATGCTATCGACCAAAATTTAGAGTTTTGATGGACCCCCTTTTTAAAAAATATAAATGGAGTATTTCTAAGCAAATGAAAGATCCTCTAAATTCAAAAATTTTATATATCTCCAGCTTATCTTTATAAGTTATAATGACATATGAATCTTTAGCTGAACCAAAAAGAAAAATTGCGACAAACAAGGAACTGAAAATAAGTTTCACAATGCAATTAAGACTTAATCCCATTTTTCTTGAAGTTTGAGAGGGACAGAGTCCAAACAAAGTCCCATTATTTTTCCCTAAACTGATTAGACAGCGAGGTTTAATGTAATAGTAATAAATCTTCTTTTGGACTATCAATTTCGGTGATCCAATTAAGCATTATTCAATCACAGCCAGGCTGCTGACATTGTGTCTCTATGATTTTTATCATTTTTTAACTTTACCACAGACTCGGAATTAATTTCTCAATCTCAAGTTTTTAGTTGTTAAAACAACAACAACAACAACAACAACCCAGTATAATCCCACTAGTGGGGTCTGAGGAGGGTAGTGTGTACGCAGACCTTACCCCTACCCTGGGGTAAAGAGGCTGTTTCCAATAGACCCTCGGCATCCTTCCCTCCAAGAACTTCCCACCTTGCTCTTGGGGTGACTCGAACTCACAACCTCTTGGTTGGAAGTGGAGGGTGCTTACCATCAGAGCAGCCCACCTTGTCATCAAGTTTTTAGTTGTTAGTGGAAGGGAAATTCAGTGCACTAAACTCCCGTTATGCACGGGGTCAGGAAAAAGTTCGGTGCACTAAACTTCCGCTTATTACTAGTGCAACTTTGTCATTTTATAGTATTTTATGTAATTCCTAATCGGTAAATTGCATCTAACAAGTTTTAAATAAACACCTCTGTACAATTTATGTGAGGAGCAAATATGAGCTAGTCCACTATTGATAATGTCATATTTGGATCCAAATTGAAACGGATGACAAATTTGTTCTATTTTCTATAATTGAGAGGCAAATCAAAATCAATCTACTATTGATAAGGACATGTTTGGGTCGAAACTAAAAATAAGGATAAATTTGCTCTATTTCCATCCCTTTTCATTCTTTTTAACATGTCCCAATTACAAGAATGATATATATATTTTTTTGTAAATTATTTAATAGTAGCATTTTTATTTCTTAATGACATAACTTGTTGAGACTAAAATTTTATTCTTTTATAAGGAGAGAAAAAATGATAACGTTAAAATAAAAAGATATGTCGAACTCTCAACGCCACTCAATTAAAAGGAAATTTTTTGTACTTTGCAGTATTTTGACTTACATTACATATCAAAAGTTTTTAAAATTTCGTAAATTTTACATGTTTCGTATTTAGTCAAATACTATAAAATAAGACAAAACAGCATACCAAATTCATAAAAGACCAAATTTGTGTTATCTTTTTGTAGTCGAAATCTACTCTTATTTTTAAGACAACAAGAGGATCTTATAAAGGGAGACATGACTAGGATTATAATGATTTGACAAGAGAATTCACATATAGCAAAAGACAGAATCCATTCAATGCCCTATCCAAAATGATCCTTTCTCTTCAATATTATCGTGGTGGACCAGGATTTTGTGCGCGGGTTCAATCTTAGAAGTACATAATTTTAGTCGTAAAATAGTAGTTGTCAAGTGGGTTCAAATAAAATATTTATACAAATTTACGCAGCTTTAATCTTAATTTATACATATACACAATATTATTTTTTTATGAAGCGGATTCAGGTCCGCCAAGAGTCTTCATCCCTCCAAGCTATTATAACAATTGTCATATTTTCCATATTGGTTCACCTAATTTAAAGAGAGTACCAATCAAAGATACAGCTAATGCTGCAGCATCCACTTTGAGTCATGGCGCAACTTGTGCCTATGGGTGGACAGGTATTCAATGAGATCTTAACCAAACACGCTCACGTCCTCTTGATATCTTAACCTAACAAGCTCACGTCTTACGTTAAATACACTTTGAGTGTGTGTATGTTGGGTACCTTTGATGGTAGCCCGGTACACAAAATATCTCACGTTCACTCATAGTTCGAGAAAACGTCACAGTCCAAGGGGTGTGATGTAGATTGCTAATCCTAATGCAAGTACTAGGGACTGTTTCCACGGCTTAAACTCGTGGCTTATAAGTCACACAAACAACTTATTATTGCTCCAATGCTCAGAGGCGGAATCAGGATTTAAAGTCTATGGGTTCTAAAGTTACAACCGAACTCATAGTTAGTTAGTTACTCGGTTCGCAACTAAGTGTTTATATATTTAATAGATTTTCTAGTACAACTACAGGGTCTAAGCAAAAAGTTATTGTGTTCGTCTGAACCTGAAATAACACCCTCCCTCGCCCCTGCCAATGCTCCCCTTCTAATTTCGGAATATACCTTTTTAATTTTTCTTCTTTTATAGGTGGTTTTGTCAAAGGAATAAAGGATATAAATTTCGAAATAAAATTATTTTATTTCATTTTTTATTATAATTTTCTATTCTGGTATAAGCAAATCCATGATTATATATACAGTACTATTGCAGTGTTATTTTAGTACTACCACATCTAATTCGGAATAACAATCCCCTAATTAGCTAATTCCGTGATAAAATAATTAAATAACAAAAATGTCCTCCTTCAAAATTCTTCTCCCAAAATCCTTTAAAAATGTCAAGACTACAATTGAAGATAAAAGTTTATCCTATATAAACCCATATTTATTATCAATATTCCGCATATCTCATTTTTCATCCAATAAACCAAACATACAAAAAAGTATATTCATTAAACAACCTCATTATTATTTTATTCCCTTTTATAATCTCCATCTTATAAGTTTAGTATAATTTGTTTGCAAACCAAATCACCCCTTAGAGATATAATACTCGTCTTCTTGTCATTAAAACAGTCACTGCCAACTGCCAAGAGATATCTTGGTTTAATTGTTTCTTTGTCCATTCTTAGTGGTAATCCCATGTTAATACAATTTAAAAAAAATTTAAGTGGTTTGAAAGGGCGACAAAGTTGACTATATTCATCAAATAGCATGAGGCAACTTACGTGATGGAACATATTTAGTTCAACTCTCATACAGTCCTCTATGTTATCTTATTTCTAAATTTATGTGCCAAAATAATTTCATATATATATTTTTATCCTGTGTCCCTGGGATTGTCGTTAATGTAAAAGTAAGTTATTTATCAAATAAATATTATAATAGAAGTTATAATTAAATTAAGCTTACAATAAAATAGAGAGCGCATACCTTTTGAACTTGAAATTTCATTTCTATGGAGGGCAGAAGTCATATGTAATATACATTCTGAGGCCTTTGAGCATGTCTTTTAACTTAGGGTGTGTCTATGACATGCATCTCTCTCTTAGATTGTTTTCAGGTAGTAACTTTATCTTTTTTTAATTGTGTATGATCAGAAAGTCCAGCCTATGATAAGTTTGGCAATTCAAAAAAGATATAAAAAATATCTTTTTTTTTATATTGCATATAACATTTTAATAAATGAATAACTTTTGTATTTCAAAATTTACTTGTTGCTGCAAAGGTGAGCAATATAATATCAAATCAAAAAATTGGAAAATTGTGAAATATAAAGAACAATGATGTGTAACATATGCTATTACGAAGTAATTCTTTTGGCACTTTCACGATATATCATCCAGCTCATCTTTTAACCTCACAGTAAGAATAACATTTTTCTCGTCTTATTTAAAAAATAATACTCGTATTCTTTACATTTTACATGCGTCTCGACTTGATTGAAAACTTTCCAATCCCACATCATTAAAACACACTATATTCTTAATTAACATGTTAATTTGATTAGTTTACCTAATTTTATTTATATAAATATTAGTAGTACCTTTTTGTATAGTATATTGATCTCCATTTTCCTTTTTAAGATTTAGACACCAGCCTGTATTCTAACATTGTAGATTTTGTAATAATTCGTTTGTCCTTTTTTTAACTCTACAGTGCTAAGATGAGTAATACGTAGAGTATTAACTACACCCATTACTTATTCATGATAAAAAATAAAAATATGCACCATTTGTGTACAAATAGACAAATACTCTACGTCCACAAAACTCAAAATCCTGGATTCGTTCCTACTTCTCTTGAGGCAAATTCTTGGCAAGAGTGGAATTTACTCATTAGAGGTAATTAAATGAAAAGCTATTTAGCAGGGGTAATATAATTTATAATATAGTATAACTAAATAAAAAATGAGAAAGTGACACTGTATAGCCGCTCTCAAAATAATAGCCAAATATATATATATATATATATATATATATATATATATATATATATTGTATGCTATATACAAAAATAATATAAATTTTATCCATTTTTTCGGATCGAATGTAAATAGTTTTTTCAATGGGCTAAAAGTAAACTAAACCCAATAAAAATCCTTAAAAATTTTAGGTCCATGTTGCACAACACAGAGAGCCCGATTCAACAAATTAGACAGGGCCAGTATTAATATTTTTTGTTTCAAATCTTTTTGGAAAACAAACATGTATGAATTAAGTTGCGAATTATGTTTAGTTGTTTTTCATGAATAAATTAGGAGAAAAAAAATGTGCTACTGTTAAGTTGGATGTTAGTTTGGGCATTTATGAAAGTGCAGTGAATATATATCTCATCGAATTTGGTAGCTGCAGAAGTATATATAGATCTCAATGAGTCGATGTACATCAAAATATCATAATCTCAAAATTTTAGAAGGTTAATATTGGAAGTTAGTTAGGTGAAGTAGTTAGTTATTATTGGGACCATATGATAATTAACTAGAAGTTGGGGGGTTTCTATTATTATTTTCGGTTTTCCTAATTAGCTTGTATATACTGAGTTAGTTGGAGTTGTAAATGTCATGAGTTGGAAATTTCCCAATTCTTTCTTCTTCTTCTTCTTCTTCTTCTTCTTCTTCTTCTTCTTCACGTTCATAGTGCTCTCCAATGGCTAAGACTTTGACATGGTATCAGAGCCATGGAGACTGATCTGTGAAGCCGTATAATTTCTTCAACTAATTGATTGTTCAATTCATTCTCTTAATCTTCACTTCAAATTCTCTGGGTTTTTTTTCAATTTGAGAAACATTGCTCGAACTGGTACGTTAATAGCGACGGAGAGAATCGATCATGCACATCCATTTTTCCTTCAACCTTCAGACACACCAGGATTGGTTCTAATTCCAATTCAGCTCACAGGTTCGGAAAACTATGGACTGTGGAGCAGATCGATGCGTCTTGCTCTCAAAGCTAAGCGGAAGCTAGGGTTTGTCACAGGAGCTTGTGCCAAGGAGTCGTTCGAGGAGAATCTCCATGAGGAATGGGAAACTTGTAATGCGATAGGCACAACTGGATTATGAACTCTGTTTCGAAGGATTTGCTTAGTGGGATCATTTATGCATCAGATGCACATGCAGTTTGGGAAGACCTACAGGAGTGATTTGATAAAGTGAATCGAGTGCGTATCTTTCAATTACACAGAGCAATTTCGCGATTATCTCAAGGAGCGGATTCTGTAGCTGTGTATTTTACCAAGTTGAAGGAGCTGTGGGTAGAGTATGATGTATTAGTACCATCTCTGAACTGTGGTTGTCCAAAATCTAAAGAGCATATGACTCATTTACAACAACAAAGAGTTATGCAGTTCCTAGATGGACTAAATGATACATACGATCAGTCTCGTAGGCAAATTTTAATGAAAACCACTGAACCAACCCTTAATCAGGCATATGCACTTATAACACAGGATGAGAGTCAACAATGCGCAGGAGGTGAAGTTATAGGTCATAAGACAGATCCATTAGCTATGCAAGCAGGGAGAGGTCAAGGTTTTCGCGGAAGAAAATAATATCTGCAATGTGAACGCTGTCGTATGAGAGGACATACAAAGGAAAATTGCTACAAGATCGTAGGGTACCCTGAAGATTTCAGAAGAAGGAAAGGATTTCAACCTAAAGGGGTACTAACTGCTGCAAATCATGTGGAAGGTGCTTTGAATCATGAAGAAGGATATGTGGCTCAAGGCTCACAAGGAGCATCAGGAGCATCACAATCTAAAGGAGGAGATCATTTTTTCATAGAAGTACCGTACTAGCAGATCCTAGACTTGCTCAGCAAAGACTCACCACCAAGTGACATCAAGACTCAAAATCAAGCAATTGCTGCAGTTATAATTACTGCATTATCTTCCAGTGTGCATGTTTCAAACAAAAGGAATGATGACTGGATTGTAGATTCAGGAGAAACACATCACATATCATCTACTTTAGATTTAATGAGTGATGTAAGAAGAATAGATGACAGGACACAAGATAAAGTAACATTGCCAAATGGTGTTACTACAAAAATTGAACATGTGGGAAGTTCATATTTGTCAGATGTTGATAAACTGGAGAATGTTATACATGTTCCTGATTTCAAGTTTAATATAATGTCAGTGTCCAAGCTAACTAGAGATCTAAAGTGTGTTACCACCTTTTTACCTACACTATGTGTGTTTCAGGACCTTTACAATGGCAGGGTGAAGGCGATTAGTAAAAAGATAAAGGTTTATATATACTGAAAGGAAGATGAGTCATACTTTTAGCAGCTCATGTAGATGTGAAAGGATCAAGTGGTGAAACATCATGTTTGTGGCATGAGAGATTAGGTCATGCCTCTGTTCCTGTTATGCAACATGTCTCTTTTTTACAAAATAAAGTAGATAGTGATATGCAAAATAAATGTACTGTTTTCCCTTTAGCTAAACAATCTAGACTTAGCTTCCCTAATAGTGAAAAAAGGAGTACTAGAGCTTTTGAATTGATTCACATGGATGTATGGGGGCCAAATAAGAAGAGCACTCATGATAGGAAGCATTACTTTCTTACAGTTGTAGATGATATTTCTAGGGCAACTTGGATTTTCTTGATTTAGTTTAAGAATGAAACTATTATTTTCCTGAAGCAATTTGTTTACATGGTTAAAACACAGATTGATACTTCTGTCAAGGTCTTGAGAACAGACAATGGAAAGAAATTTTTCAACAAACAGTGGAGTAAATTCTTGTTATCACAGGGTATTATTCACCAAAGTAGTTGTGTGTATACACCCCAGGAGAATGGGGTAGCTGAAAGGAAGCACAGACATATACTGAATACTGCCAGGGCATTAAAATTTCAAAGCCATGTTCCAGATATATTTTAGGGGGAGTGTGTATAAATTGTTGTTTACATAATAAACAGATTGCGTACAAGAATCTTGGATGGAAAGAGTCCTTATAGAATGTTGTATGGTAGAGAGCCCTCAATATCACATCTAATAGTATTTGGGTGTCTATGTTATGCCACTAATCTGGTGCTAGATGATAAGTTTGCTGCAAGAGCAAGGGGAGCTTTTCACATGGGGTATTCAACTACTCAAAAGGGTTATAGATTATATGACCTAACCACTAGAACATTCTTCATTAGCAAGGATGTTTCTTTCAGGGAGCATAAATTTCCATTTAAGAAAATAGAACAACAACATTCATTCACACTAAATGATTTTGGTGCTAGTTTTTTTGGAGACAGAATTGCAGGTTCAAATAGGTATACTACCATAAGTGACCAGTTCTGAGGGACCATCTCAAGCTCCTAATACAACAAAAACAACAAGCACCATGTCACCAGTAGAGGGAGGCTATAATGTAGATCATGATGCTGCACCACCAGTAGAAGATTTAGAAGAATCACTAGTGCCAACTCTTAATTCAGATCAAGAGACAGAGACAAATGGACCTCCAGATACACATGGTGTACTGAACATTATTGAAGATATGCCTGCTGATACGCTCATTCAAGGTGTACAAGATGGGATCACTGAAGATGCTCAGAATGTGCAAGATGTACCTATGTCTGAGTCTAGTTCCAATGCACCAACTAGACAGTCACTCAGAGTAAAAAATCCACCTATATGGCAAAGGGACTATGTATTGCAGCCACAGAAGTCCTAAAAATGCAACTATCCAATCTCAAACTTCCTGTCTTATGAGAAGATGTCCTCAAAGTACAGAAGCTATGTGTCAGTTTTTTCAATCTTGAAAGAGCCTTATAACTTCAAGGAAGCTGTAAAGGATGAGAGGTAGATCACAGCCATGAAACAAGAGATACAAGCATTAGAAGATAATAAGGAGGTTGTTGACTTACCACCAGGCAAAGCTTCTATTGGGTCCAAGTGGGTGTACAAAATAAAGTACCAAGCTAATGGAGAAGTAGAAAGATTCAAGGCACGACTAGTGGAAAAGGGATACAATCAACAAAAGGGACTAGACTATCATGAGACTTTTTCATCAATTGCAAAGATGGTGACTGCTAGATCTGTGATAGCCCTTGCAGCCTCAAAGGATTGGTCCTTGTACCAAATGGATGTCTTTAATTCTTTCCTTCACGGAGACCTATTTGAATAAGTCTACATGGATTTGCCACAGGGTTTCCAAAGGCAGGGGGAGCAAAAGGTGTGTAGGTTGCTTAAGTCTTTATGTGGTCTCAAACAAGCGTCAAGGCAATGGAATTTAAAACTTACAAAAGCTTTGGTGGGAGCAGGTTTTATGCAGAGTACTTATGACTATTCTATGATCACCAAGAAGTCGGGCAAGGATATTGCCATCATCCTCATCTATGTTGATGATTTGCTACTGACTGGAAGCAATAAGGACATGATTGATGAAGCTAAAGCAGCTCTGCATCAGCAATTCAAACTCAAAAGACTTGGGAGAATTGAGGTATTGAGATCCAATCATGGAATACTGCTTAACCAAAGAAAGTATACCTTAGAGTTCATCTCTGAGTTGGGCTTAAGTGGTACCAAACCAGCCTTAACACCACTTGAAGTCAATCAGAAGCTCACCATAGTAGAGTATGACAAAGCCACTGGAGTAGAAAATGAAGATCCGTTGACAGATGCAAATAACTATCAAAAGTTGATAGGGAAACTCCTATATCTAACAGTTACTCAACCAGATATCAGCTATGCAGTGCAGACTTTAAGTCAATTTATGCAACTGCCTAAGAAGTCACATATGGATGCTGAAATTAGAATGGTCAAATACTTGAAATCTACACCATTAATGGGAGTCCTGATGAAACGAGGGCATGTTGATACATTGACAGCCTTTTGTAATTCTGACTGGGCAGCTTGCCCAATGATAAGGAGGCCTGTTAGTGGATATGCAGTTAAACTTGGTGAGTCCTTGATTTCATGGAAATCAAAGAAGCAACACACTGTTTCACGAAGTAGTGCTGAAGCAGAGTATCGCAGCATGGCATCAACAGTTTCAGAGATAGTGTGGTTGTTGGGGCTGTTCTCAGAGTTAGGAGTGTCTATTCTTAAGCCTGTCACATTGTTCTGTGATAGCAAAGCAGCGACACAAATAGTTGCGAATCCCATATTCCATGAACGGACCAAACACATATAGATAGATTGTCATTTTGTTCATGAACGTATCAAAGAAGGTCTCTTAACTACTCAGTATTTTTCCACTAAAGATCAACAAGAAGATCTCTTCACCAAGGGATTAACATCTGTACAACATCGTTTTTTACTAAACGAGCTGAGAGTGTTGAACATTCTCCACCCTCCAGCTTGAGGGGGAATATTGGAAGTTAGGAAGTTAGTTAGGTGAAGTAGTTAGTTATTATTGAGATCATATTGTAATTACTAAAAGTTGGGGGGTCTCTATTATTATTTTCAATTTTCCTAATTAGCTTGTATATACTGAGTTAGTTGGAGTTGTAAATGTCAGTAGGAAATTTTCCAATTCTCTCTTCTTCTTCTTCTTCTTCTTCACGCTCATAGTGCTCTCCAATGGCTAAGACTTTGATAGTTAATCACATTTATTCTTTTAATCTCTACAAAACTCTTTATAGTCAACCTTACTTAATCTTTTCATAGAGCAATAGCTTCATTTCTTACGAGGAATACAAGCTGATGATTTCATTAACTCGAAAAAAACTTTTGCTCTACTATGGTATTATCTTAGGAGGGCCTTCATTATTTTGAAAATACTCCTCATCATTAACCAAGGACTTATTTCACATATAATCATGATCATTCAGTAATTCTTACGGTTAATTCTTTTGCTAATTAAGGCAGTAATTCTTACGGTTAATTCAACTAAATTATTATTTTTATCTAAAATTACACTTGCTTTGAATCTATCGATATATCTTACTTTCGCTTATGTTATAATCAGTTGGTGCCTCGATTTTCATTTTTATTTCCCGAGCACTAAGTGGAAGAAGAGGAATCAATTCATCCATTCGAAAATACAATCTCCATGTTTTAATTCGGCCTCATCCGATAATAAAAATACTTTTGTAATAACTCTATTTCAATATCAATTCGCATTTGATGGTTATTTTGCTTGAACATGTCTTCCGCTTGTAGAAGGAGACTCTTCGCTTAGACATTGAAGATCAAAGCGATCAACCAAACAAGAACACAGATTAAAATACATTTGGTGAACTCTTGTAAGAAAAATTGATTTTAAAAAAAAAAAAGTCAAGCAAATAAAGGGGTTGGATTAGTAAAACTAGTTGATCTATGTGGAGGAACAGGAGGTCTATTATTATTTCCAAGAAAGCTACCATTTCTCCTCCCCCTAAGTGATGAATATGACCCAACTCTGTTTGTTTTCTTTGAGTTGAGTTTTGAAGAACTGCTGCCTCTTCTTGTAGGAGGAGACTGGTGATGATCTGATTTAAAACCTTCCAAAAATACTCCATAGCTTTTGCATGATTTGAGTTTCTTGTTGTATGGGTTTTCAGGTTTGGCCAAGTCCTCTAAGCTACTCACATTTGATAAAGAGGTGAATGATTGTGATTTTCCATTGTAATGCTTTGACAATCCTCTCCTATTTAACCAACACAACAATTAGCATCTCCGTAAAATATACGAGAAAAATATTTAGAAAGGATTTAGGTTATATAGTTGACCGTTCAAAAATATTTATACGTATTATATCAATCAACAGGTTCAATACAACATACATGTATTGATCTCAAACAATTTGGAATAAGTTCTCATTAACCATGTCGTTCCACATAAAACTATTCCATCTATCTCTACTTACGTGACATTTTTTGTGTTTCGAGATTCAAAATTTTTAATTATTTTTGATAGTACATTTGTATATGCAATCTTTTAATTATTTAAAATTTATTTAAAAATTACGTAAAAAAGTAATACAAACCATAATAATTAATAATTTAAATTATTTGAAAGACATGAAAATATTATAATCAAGAAATAACTTTTGATTCTCGAAATCTGAACATTGTCAGATAAATTGAGACCGATAGAGCACTATATATATTAGATTAATATTGTACAAATAAAAATAAATATAAAAAATACTACTACCAAAAATTATATAAATATTTTTACTAATTGACGAATCTATGATAGAACTTAAAGAATCCTAAAAAAAACATATGTCCTAAAACAGTCGTAGTAACATCAGTAGAACATGATCTTAACGCATACTTCCTCCGTCCATTTTTACTCGTCGAACACTTAACTTTTCACGCCCTTAAAAAATAATAATAATTATAATATATATTTTATTATATAATTCCTAATAATAGCATTTCAAAAAAATTAAATAAATAAAAAAATATATTTTTAATACAGTGAACAAATAAAAATAAACGAATAGAATTTCCATTACTAAGCCCATTTATTATGGACGGTTGTGTAGTAACGTATATAAAAGTTAACCACTTAAAAAAAATTTAAAAAATAAGACCATAAAAACGGTTCTTACTTGAAGGGAAGTTCTTGAAGAAGAGAGGACATATTTTGCAAAGCTCCCGTTGTGCGTTCATGACTTGAACTACCAGAAGAATTAGGAGAAGTTGGATCAGAAGATGAAGAAGAAGAATTCCCTTCTTCTCCCTCTTCTTCGCCAAATAACTCGTCGTCTGCAGACGACGAGAAATTACTAGAAACTTCTGAAGAAGAATCAATACACAAAGAATCTTGATTTTGCTCAACCATGATCCCATGGTTGTTTTGTTGGTTGAAAGAAACTGAACCCATTTTCAGACTCATCATCTAAGTAACAAAAATCCAACATACAGAATACAAATTTCTCTATGTTAAATGAACTAAAATTAGCTAAACAGTGCTTTGAATATGGTGAAGGAATTGATAATCAACACTACCTTAAAATAAGGTTACAAAGTTGGGAATGTTGTGGGAAGATACAGGAAAAGGATAAGAAGAAAGGGACTATAAATATATATAATCCTTTCAAATTTAATATTATCTGATAGGTATAAAAAAAGATTCGGTGTTATCCACTTTCCTTCTATTTTGGTCCCCCCGACCTAATTGACCACTTGTCCCTACTGTACTATAAATGGAAAGAAAATGGATTGTGAACTGCCTTCTACCCACCTTCATCCTCGGCGCGTGGAGACCACTTGCTTTAACTTTTCCTTTTCCTTTGCCTTTTCCATTTAATTTACCTACTATAGGCTTAATGTTTTCTTCGTTTTTGCTTATATCTGACATTGTGCATCCGTATGGTAGCTTCAATTAATTCGGATTTTAGGTTATAAGATTCATTAAAAGAAAGAAGTATTTTTAAAAAAAAGAAGTTATTTTCAAGATTCAAATTCGTAAGCTTTATTTAAAAGTAGATCATATTCATCTCACTACAATATATAGTAGTTAGTTTTTCGTCTACTTCCAGGGGCGGCTCTACTAAGGAGGAAAGGGGTGGCATGCCACCCACACACCTCGGTCGAAATGTTGTATGTATATGTGTTGTATGTATATATAAAAAATTGGGTAAATTAATGGAGTGACACGTAGAGTAATGAATGACGGTTTGGTGCTACCGGCGCAGGGCTTAAAGTTTCTCCCTCAGGGCGTGGGATCGACCCCAGGCTTCTGTATTTTTTATAACTAATTCTATGTTGCTGCTTACAGGAAACTCGCTCCTTAAGTTTTTGCTTTGAGTTTCTAAATATATATTTATGGCGTGTTTTAGTCAAATAATAACTCTAGAATACGAAAAATTCGTCGAATTTTTTGTTGATATTATTAGTTATATTAATGAAGATTTATGCTTTACTCACTATAATATTAAATTATTTTATTTGATCGATTTGTCTATAAACCCAAAAGACGAATAACCCGAACCGAAACTCAAAAGAGATCAAGTCAAAGTCCAGAACAATATGACACTCAAGACCTTTAAATTCTGAATCCGCCTCTATTTACTTCAATTATGTTGTCGATCTTCTTATCACTCTGCTTCATTTTTTTTTGATTTTGCAATAAATTGAAAAGGACAGTATCTCCACAAATTGAGAAAGAATAAATACTATTTAAACTAGCGCATGCACGATAAAATGGATGGAGGATTGGAGGCGATGTGAGGCAAACTGACACCGTAGAACAAGTTAGAAAAAGCCTCTACTAGCATCAATAACAATATTCAGTGTTCTGTGGAAGATGAAAATATGCACTATAAAATAGAAATTATGTACATTGACGATATATATACGTTATATATTTCTTTTTAATTATACTATTTAGATTGAAAATATGTTTTGGGATTTAAAAACAATTGTGTGTTATGCACCTTTGGTGCGGGCGAGTGAGTCTTGAACTTTGGAAGATATTGAAATAATGGATAAAGGCTATCCACTCAACTTGTTACCGCTAGTTGTTTTTCTACTTCCAAGGGCTTTTCCCTTTTTGTTTCCTAGGGCGCTCATCGTTTCTTTTCCTTTTTTGCTTATTATTTTCCACCGTTTTTTCTTTCTTTTTAATTTCTAATTTCTCTGTTTTTTGGCTTTTCCAAAAGAGGTATTTCTCGAAACTTCTACGTGGATTTTACACTTTTTCTCCCTCTCTTCTTGATCATTTTAAAGGATTTTAAGTCCCGTTTGGCCATAAAAAAGTATTTTTTTTCGATCTTTTTTTTTACTTTTTTTTTAAATCAGTGTTTGTCCACGAAACTTTCAATTTTCACTTGAAGGTGAATTTCAAAAAAATTTAGAAAATTTAAAAACTCCAAAAGATATTTTTCAAAACTTTCACTTCAGATCACTCTCAAAAATTCAAAAACAGTCCAAAATTATATTCTTGTCTAGACATAACTCTAATTTTTACTTGAATTATTTTTCATTTTTTTCCAAAATTTTATAATTCTTATGTCCAAACGCCCACTAAATATACAATTTGTATGCATGCATTATTTGCAAAAAATTGAAAATTATATGCAAATTAATGATTTTTTTCAACTTCAACTTAACCAAATATTATCTAAATAAGGTCTATTGTTTGAACCAGTGTTTTAAAAGGTGTGGGCGTAAGGCGATGCATTTTACATATGCCTCAGCGAGGCGTAAGCCCCGAGGCACGGGGCGTAAGCCCCATAGGTATTTAATTTTTAATATTTTATAAAATAATATAATGACAGTAAATATTTATAAACATGTAAAATTAAAGAAAACTATAAATATGTGAAATATATATATGTGTGTGTGTGTGTGTACGCGCGCACGCTCTATCCCCACAAAAAACTAGTCAAACAATCTATTATACGCTATTTACAAGTAATGTTTTAAAAGGTGGGGGCGTGAGACGGGGCATTTTACTTGATATGGGGCCAGGCGGGGGGCGTAAGCCCCATAGATCTTTAAAACTTTTAATTTATAAATTAATAAAATAACATAATAACACAAAAAAAATATAAAATATAAATTAAAAGTTAAAAATTAAAAGAATATTAAAGGAACTCATAGAAAAAATATATCTAGCATGATTCTTAAGTATAACTAATGCATACAAATCACGTATAACGTCTTTAACTTTCAAATAATTAAAAACTTACAATTTCTTTAGAAAAATTATCAAATTCCACATTTTACCTTCCTAAAAGTAAATAATTAATAAAATATTATTAGTACGATAATTAAAATATTACTCCTTCATGAATAAATACAAATTAGTTTAAGATATCAAATTAATAAAAGTGTATAACAAGGAGGGACAAATGAACTAAGACACGACCAATAACAAGTGAAGATATAAATTCGCAATACTATGTCTCATTATTA
>AWOL01S0021266.1:55126-68156 GCA_000715115.1 Nicotiana otophora
CAATAACAAGTGAAGATATAAATTCGCAATATTATGTCTCATTATTAGAGTTATGCTCAATCTTCATATTTCTATCGATGGATAGAACTTTTATCATTAATTTGATAAAGAATTTTGAAGGTCAGCGATATTAATTAAGAAATTCGACACGTGATTTGCGTTAGAACTGTTAGGCGAGCCCCGAGCGTTGTGCGTTAGGCGTGTTTAGGGCGCACGGTCGGGCGCTTGGAGCGTAAGCCTCATAGAACTAAGCCCCATACATGATCCCGAGACGTTTTGCAAGTGCCCCGCCCAGGGGCGAGCCCCGGCGAGTCCCAGAAATGCCTTTTAAAACACTGGTTTGAACAATGATATGAATGTCCTATGGGCAGGAGAGGAGGTGTTGCCATAATTTCTCAAATTAAAGTGGAAGTGTTTGTAGTATTTCCAAACAAGAGGTAAGTGATTGTAATTTACGCTCAAAATTTATAGTGAACTAATTATTGAATTATTTCAATTATGTGTACAAAATTCTTTTTCCTATTAATAAACCACATGAGAATTCAAAAAGTAGTTTACAAGTCCTGGCTAGTTTAGAGTTTCACTAATATACACTGATATTATAAAAAAATATACAATATCAAATTATGTAATTTTCTATAAAATGTAGAAACAGTAAACTTGCAAAAACATAATAAGTTGTTTGATATAGCTGGTAAAACTATATTGATAGTGTAAAATATTTTTTTATTATCAATGTAGTATATAATTTACTACCGTGAAGTTTAAATAGAAGATTGAAAAAAAAGGTTTAAATAGAAACTTATGTTTGTTGCCTTATGTCGTATCTCTTTTAAAATAATTTATATTATTTT
The DNA here is from genome assembly GCA_000715115.1 of Nicotiana otophora. Classification (NCBI taxonomy): domain Eukaryota; kingdom Viridiplantae; phylum Streptophyta; class Magnoliopsida; order Solanales; family Solanaceae; genus Nicotiana; species Nicotiana otophora. The sequence continues at coordinate 55,981 of AWOL01S0021266.1, forward strand.
TAAAGAAAAGAAGCCTCTAACGGAGTACCAAACATTGTATAACGGGAAAAACCTCAGTCCACAACAAGCAAAAATTTTACTTCTTATTGTAATACTTATGCTAAGAAACAAATTCCAAAATTTAGTTATTAGTTTAAATCTCAAATTTAATTCTTGAAGCTCAATTCAAGTTGGAGAGGGAATGATAACTTACTTTATCCTCACTTAATTATTAATGTGAGGTACAAAAACTTTAATTATGGTGGACCTAAAATCCGTACGGACATTGGGGACTATTGCTATTTCATACTCTCTTCGTTCACTTTTACTTGTCCACTATAAACTTTGCACACCCATTAAGAAATAATAAATGAAGTGCATAATTTATCATGATATCCATATTAATTGATGCATATTTTTAATGAATTTGAGAAAATAATTTGAAATGAGTAATAATATTGTGGGTATAACAAGAAAAAAGAAATTGTCTTCTTTTAATATGTTAAAAGTGACAAATAAAAGTTAAAATTTATTTTTAGAATACTGAACAAGTACAAATATACGGAGGGAGTAGTAAATCATACTATTAAGAATGGGAGGCAATCAACACTCTCCTTCGTTAATTAAAGTTGTATATATCGTGTATCACTTCTTGGTCCAATAGTTATCCATCCACAATTCCACATAAGAGAGAGGAGATGTTTATCCGCAATAACAACAATATATCCAGTGTATTAGGGGCGGTCCGGCGAGTTTTGTGGCCTAAAGACAAACTTTATGAGGGGCCCTAACTTTCTTAAAAAAATCATATATATATTTATTTGAAGTCTGTTTTTCTTTAGATACAAAGTTATTAATAATTTTTTTATAATCAATAACTCCTAATAAGTCTTTCTTAATTGATAATATAGCTAATACATTTAACCTCTCTTGAGACATTATTGATCTTAGGAAATTTTTTATCAATTTTAATTTTAAAACTGCTTTCTGCTGAAGCGATGGTAACATGAGATATTAACACTATTCCATAAGCAATATAGGCATTGGAAAAAGAATTATTTTTTTGACAGAGTGTATCAATTAAGCTGTTATCTTCTAATTGTACTATTTTTCTTAATATTTTTAATTTTGAAAATAAATCTCCATCAATATCGAATTGATTATTATGTTTTAAGGAACATTCAAGATTAAGGCAATATTTTTTCAAATTTCCATCATCTAGTAATCTTAATTTTACCGCTAAATAGAAATCCAAAAATATTTTCATATGCTTCGAATTGTTCAAATCTATTTCGAAGTGAAAAAAATAGTCTTGTCTACTATGTATAAAGTAATAAACTCCAAAGGACTCTTTGAAATATTTTGAGATTTTATTATCAACATTCTCATCAAATTGTTACTTCCTATATATAACACGTTTCTTATTAATTCCGGGTTCGATATTCATTTCAAGTGTAATTTTCTTAGTAGAAATCATAATAGTGGCAAATCCTTCTTCTCTATATGTGATGACCCAAAAATGTCATCTTTAATTTAAACATTCATTTCTGTGTTTTACGAAGATGTTGGGAGCTTACCTTCTATGAGTTACGTATCACCTGAATAGTTGATGTTAATGTCATTCATTTTCTAGAAATATATTGCTCATGAGGCCACTGATAGTATTGTTTTTATGTTATATTACATTGATTGGATTATGTATGTGTTGTTAGGATTAGTTTCTCGGATTCTCTGGTAGGTGGATAGGCCCAGTTACAAAGGAAACTTTGGCGAAATATTTGAAAATTTTGGGAGTTAGTAAAATTTGAAAAATTAAAATGTGCAAAAGAAGAGATAAGTTATGTTATGTGTTTGGGGCAGACTCTACTTCTCATTCGAGGACTATTAACATGATGGACACATATTGGATATGATAATAAGTGTACGAGGCATATTATAAGTGATATGGGATCTAAGGAAAGTCCTAAGTCTAAGCCAAGTTGGAAAATTTCATAATAGACTAAAGTTCCAAATGAGTACTCACAAGACCAAATTTTGGACGAGCATATCTACATATATATAAGGAGTTATGTGATGAACATCCTATCAAATGAAAGATCTTCGAGTCTAGTTTCTAACCCTTCAAACCGTTTGTCATTTGGATATGTATACAGAAAGTTATGGCCATTTTATTAGACCTGTGTCATATGCGCGCCCAGATGCGCGGCCGCACATATTTAAGATTTTCTGCCTCAGGTGCGCGGCCGGATGCGCGACCACTTGCCCAGGTGTGCGACCGCGCACGTAGGAGCTCATTTAATACCCCTAAGGCCGGGTAGGGAGAGGGGTTAAGTCATTTTAGAGCTAAAACCTGATATTTTTAGAGAGAAGTGAGAGTGTTCTAGAGAGAGGAAGAAGCCCAAGTGTCTTGTTCATTAAATCTTGCTCAAGCCTTGAAATCCAACAAGAAATCTCTCAAGTTCTTCATTTAAGAGGTAAGGTTTCATACCCTAGTTTTTCAATTTCGGATTTGGAGAGAATATGGTTGATTAGGAGTATGATTCTTAGGTATAAGAGTATTATTTATATATGCTTATACCAATAAGGTTTGTGGGAAAAGTTTTGAGTTCAAATAGGTAAAGATTGGGTTGAAAATGGTAGAAATCTTCAAAGACTTTAATTTAAGATTTGAAGGTCCATTTGACATCAAAATTTGATAATTTTTCGAGATTCGAGATGTGGGCCCCACTGATAATATTTGAGATAAATTTCAGATTTTAATCCGGAAAATTAGTAAATTCATATGGAATTAATTCTTACAATTTGTATTGAGTATATTGAATTGTTTATGACTAGATTTGAGGATTTCAGACGCGAATTCGCGAGGCAAAGGTTTATTAGATTCTTGAATTTGGTTGCAAAGCGAGGTAAGTGTCGTGGTTAACCTTGACTTGAGGGAATAGAACCCTTAAATTATTTGTTATGTGAAATACATGTGAACGATGTATAGGCGAGGTGACAAATGTCGATACGTCGTCAAATTAATTATTTGCATAATTACTTGAAAAATCATAAATTATTTTAATAATGAATTAATTATTACATTAATTATTTCTCTCGTGTTCTTTGCTCAATATCATGTCTTGAATCTATGCTATAATTGCTACATGCTTATTTGATTTATGTGACTTAATTGCCACTTGACGTTTAGCATGCTAATTATTAAAATGCCTATTACATCCTTAATTTTCATAATTAATTGTTACTTGTCATCACTTACTTCTCATAAATCATAATTATTGTATGCTTGTTGTCTTATAATTTCATATTAATTGTTAAATTTATTGGAGTAATTTTTTTTTATAAGAATTGGTAAATGAATATATTGGAGGAGCGGGTTGCACGCCGCAACGGAAATAAAAGTGAATATATTGGAGGAGCGGGTTTCATGCCGCAACAGAATTGATTGAAATGAATATATTGGAGGAGCGGATTGCACGCCGCAACAGAATTGATTGAAATGAATATATTGGAGGAGCGGATTGCACGCCGCAACAGAATTGATTGAAATGACCACAACAAAATTGATTGAAATGAATATATTGGAGGAGCGGGTTGCACGCCGCAAAAGAATTGATTGAAACGATATATTGGGATCGGGTTGCATGCCGCAACAGAATTGAAAATGAATATATTGTGGGATCGGGTTGCACGCTGCAACGAAAACTGATTGAAGTAATAATTGGTTATGACTGCCGAGTTGGCTTCAACTGTTGAAAAGAGATACCTATTTTATTTCTATTATTGTTGTTGTTATTGTTATTGCGTACAAGTTAATGTAAGTGACCTGCCTTAGCCTCATCACTACTTCGTCGAGGTTAGGCTCGGCACTTACTGGGTATACGGGGGCAATTGTACTCATACTACACTCTGCACTTCTTGTGCAGATACCGGAGTTGGTCCCAGCGACGTATAGTAGATTTGCTCAGATTCAGCTATTCACAAGAGACTTGAGGTATAGCTGCATGGCATTCGGAGTTCTGAAGTCCACTTCCACTTTATCATAGTTGTGTATTTCTTTCAGACAGCTTTATTTTCATTTAGACCTTTATTTATATTATTTTAGTAGCTCGTGCACTTGTGACACCAGTTCCGCATCTGTTTCTTTATTATTAATTAATTTAAAATAGTTTTAAAATGGCTAATATTATTCTAACTTTGGCTTGCCTAGCAAGTAAAATGTTAGGCGCCATCACGGTCTCGAAGGTGGGAATTTCGGGTCGTGACAGTCGGTATCAGAGCACTAGGTTACATAGGTCTCACGAGTTACGAGCAATCTTAGTAGAGTCTGAAGGATCGGTACAGAGACGTCTGTACTTATCTTCCAGAGGCTACAGAGTTAGGAATAATTCCACTTCTTTCATTCCTTATTGTGCAACATTGATTTAGCTTGAAACATATATCTCGTATGCCTTTGTATCCACTCGTGTATGACATTGCGCACTCGGTATCAGTTGTGCGTCGACGGTTCATGATGCCACAGATGGACTACGAGGGAGCTAGAGATGCTCAAAAATTGCCTCAACATGTGGTTCCGACTGAAGATGCGAACGCATTGAGAGATCACCCAGTAAATCATGTGGGGGGTACAACGGACCTTGGCATCTGATTGATTTATACGAGCTGTGAAGGTTAATATTGTGGATAATCGGACGTGGTGAACTATGACTTCGCACCGAGTGGGGGGAGTCCACTATCAATAGATGGATTGCGGGGTCATGTGTTATAACAGTTTTGGCCTGAAATGTATATATGTGGTACTGAAAGGTTCCCCAAATATTTACACATATTTAAGGCCTGAGATTTTGTAGAGGATAAGGTTGGGACTTGCGGTATGTCCGCCTACTTAATAATCCTATACTTCAGTACCAAAGGAGTTAGAGAAACAACTTTACATTTACAGAAGGTCTACTCAGCGTAGACGTCATGGTTGCAGATAATTGTCTGTATGGAGCTCTACTTTTGTGATTGTTGTGTGTAAATAGGGGTAAGGGTTACCCTAAAGAAGAATCGAAGAGTATGTTAAGAAATGGGTCAGCTCAGCAGTGTTGAGTCAGCATAACAAAAGAAGAGATTGGCCTTGGGAGAGATAATTCTCCACAGGTGTTCGTGGCAAGCCTATGAAGAGGGCAGACCAGCCAATGCAACACCACCCACTTGGCTCAAATCTCAGAAATGCTTTTGAAAGAGTTTGTTTCCCGGACTCTCCGTAACGCATGGCACATAGGGTTTGAACGGTTGCGTCAGGTCACCATGACGGTGTTAGAATATGCAATCAGGTTCAATAAGTTAGCCCGTCATATTCCTACTTTGCTTCCTACAGCCAGAGAGCGAGTTCACAGATTCATTAAAGGACTCAATTATGATCGTAAAATTTTGTACGACTCGGGAGCTACAGGCTGATACTTCATTTCCACTAGTGGTAGAAATTGCCAAGATATTAGAACGTGTTCGGGGTGAGGAAAAAGGAAACTAAGGAGACCAAGACGTCTCGAGGTTCTGGGGGATTCANAATTTGTATTGAGTATATTGAATTGTTTATGACTAGATTTGAGGATTTCAGACACGAATTCGCGAGGCAAAGGTTTATTAGATTCTTGAATTTGGTTGCAAAGCGAGGTAAGTGTCGTGGTTAACCTTGACTTGAGGGAATAGAACCCTTAAATTATTTGTTATGTGAAATACATGTGAACGATGTATAGGCGAGGTGACAAATGTCGATACGTCGTCAAATTAATTATTTGCATAATTACTTGAAAAATCATAAATTATTTTAATAATGAATTAATTATTACATTAATTATTTCTCTCGTGTTCTTTGCTCAATATCATGTCTTGAATCTATGCTATAATTGCTACATGCTTATTTGATTTATGTGACTTAATTGCCACTTGACGTTTAGCATGCTAATTATTAAAATGCCTATTACATCCTTAATTTTCATAATTAATTGTTACTTGTCATCACTTACTTCTCATAAATCATAATTATTGTATGCTTGTTGTCTTATAATTTCATATTAATTGTTAAATTTATTGGAGTAATTTTTTTTTATAAGAATTGGTAAATGAATATATTGGAGGAGCGGGTTGCACGCCGCAACGGAAATAAAAGTGAATATATTGGAGGAGCGGGTTTCATGCCGCAACAGAATTGATTGAAATGAATATATTGGAGGAGCGGATTGCACGCCGCAACAGAATTGATTGAAATGACCACAACAAAATTGATTGAAATGAATATATTGGAGGAGCGGGTTGCACGCCGCAAAAGAATTGATTGAAACGATATATTGGGATCGGGTTGCATGCCGCAACAGAATTGAAAATGAATATATTGTGGGATCGGGTTGCACGCTGCAACGAAAACTGATTGAAATAATAATTGGTTATGACTGCCGAGTTGGCTTCAACTGTTGAAAAGAGATACCTATTTTATTTCTATTATTGTTGTTGTTATTGTTATTGCGTACAAGTTAATGTAAGTGACCTGCCTTAGCCTCATCACTACTTCGTCGAGGTTAGGCTCGGCACTTACTGGGTATACGGGGGCAATTGTACTCATACTACACTCTGCACTTCTTGTGCAGATACCGGAGTTGGTCCCAGCGACGTATAGTAGATTTGCTCAGATTCAGCTATTCACAAGAGACTTGAGGTATAGCTGCATGGCATTCGGAGTTCTGAAGTCCACTTCCACTTTATCATAGTTGTGTATTTCTTTCAGACAGCTTTATTTTCATTTAGACCTTTATTTATATTATTTTAGTAGCTCGTGCACTTGTGACACCAGTTCCGCATCTGTTTCTTTATTATTAATTAATTTAAAATAGTTTTAAAATGGCTAATATTATTCTAACTTTGGCTTGCCTAGCAAGTAAAATGTTAGGCGCCATCACGGTCTCGAAGGTGGGAATTTCGGGTCGTGACAGTCGGTATCAGAGCACTAGGTTACATAGGTCTCACGAGTTACGAGCAATCTTAGTAGAGTCTGAAGGATCGGTACAGAGACGTCTGTACTTATCTTCCAGAGGCTACAGAGTTAGGAATAATTCCACTTCTTTCATTCCTTATTGTGCAACATTGATTTAGCTTGAAACATATATCTCGTATGCCTTTGTATCCACTCGTGTATGACATTGCGCACTCGGTATCAGTTGTGCGTCGACGGTTCATGATGCCACAGATGGACTACGAGGGAGCTAGAGATGCTCAAAAATTGCCTCAACATGTGGTTCCGACTGAAGATGCGAACGCATTGAGAGATCACCCAGTAAATCATGTGGGGGGTACAACGGACCTTGGCATCTGATTGATTTATACGAGCTGTGAAGGTTAATATTGTGGATAATCGGACGTGGTGAACTATGACTTCGCACCGAGTGGGGGGAGTCCACTATCAATAGATGGATTGCGGGGTCATGTGTTATAACAGTTTTGGCCTGAAATGTATATATGTGGTACTGAAAGGTTCCCCAAATATTTACACATATTTAAGGCCTGAGATTTTGTAGAGGATAAGGTTGGGACTTGCGGTATGTCCGCCTACTTAATAATCCTATACTTCAGTACCAAAGGAGTTAGAGAAACAACTTTACATTTACAGAAGGTCTACTCAGCGTAGACGTCATGGTTGCAGATAATTGTCTGTATGGAGCTCTACTTTTGTGATTGTTGTGTGTAAATAGGGGTAAGGGTTACCCTAAAGAAGAATCGAAGAGTATGTTAAGAAATGGGTCAGCTCAGCAGTGTTGAGTCAGCATAACAAAAGAAGAGATTGGCCTTGGGAGAGATAATTCTCCACAGGTGTTCGTGGCAAGCCTATGAAGAGGGCAGACCAGCCAATGCAACACCACCCACTTGGCTCAAATCTCAGAAATGCTTTTGAAAGAGTTTGTTTCCCGGACTCTCCGTAACGCATGGCACATAGGGTTTGAACGGTTGCGTCAGGTCACCATGACGGTGTTAGAATATGCAATCAGGTTCAATAAGTTAGCCCGTCATATTCCTACTTTGCTTCCTACAGCCAGAGAGCGAGTTCACAGATTCATTAAAGGACTCAATTATGATCGTAAAATTTTGTACGACTCGGGAGCTACAGGCTGATACTTCATTTCCACTAGTGGTAGAAATTGCCAAGATATTAGAACGTGTTCGGGGTGAGGAAAAAGGAAACTAAGGAGACCAAGACGTCTCGAGGTTCTGGGGGATTCAATGGGTTCTGCTCTGTGAGTATAAATTATTATGGCGGGGGCTCGGGCACTTGGCCAGCCCAGTTCGCACATCGGACTAATCGGGGTGCTCCAGTAAGTTCTTTTAATGCACCACTGACATGAGTTTCCAACAACGGTTATTCCAGTTATCTGGCATAGACTTAGTATGAGCAGCCAAACCCTAAAAGGGGTTGTTATAAATATGGTGATACCAGGCACATCATAAGAAAATTATCCCAGACTTGGGAGAGACATATTTCATCAAAGCACTCAGGCTACGTGCCCCATTGCAGTTACTACACCGCCCACACGACCAGTTAGGAGTGGAGGACATGCGAGCAGAAGGCGTCCTAGAGGTGGAGGCCCAGCCATTGATATATTTATTTTATGGTATGTCAGAGGTTGCTACATCAGATGGTGTCGTTACAGGTGCGACCTCGATTTAATATAAAGGAATAATTTCCTTAACTTGATTTGGTTTTGAGTATCGAGACGAGTCCTCCTATTGTGCTCCACTTATGAGTGAGCTTTATAATTCTATAATCTACTTATGTGTTTACTACTGTTGGGAGATTCTATGGAGATAACAACGCCTATCATTCCGTGTTAGTCACTAATAAGAGCTGCGAGGCTAAAGGTGGCTTTATGGTACTCATTTTGGTAAGTTTTGATGTAATTTTTGAATAATTAATTACAAATTGTGAATTATATGCCCTACTGGTGTGATGTTCATTATGTGTTATGATTTTTTGTAACCAAAATTATTTAAAAGGAGAAAATGGAAATTTTTGATTGGAACGATGTGCATTACTTGTGATTCAGAACAGAGGCCGAGATCCTCGCATTTTAATATAAATTGATATGTTTAAATCAGGCTACGAGCTGCGGTGGAAAGTTATATAAGGACGAGATCCTTGTGAGGAAAATTCTCATGTTTAAGTTCTCTCTTGTGAAATTAAATTTGTACTATAGCAATAATAGGGAGTTATGCATGTTAGGCTTATTTGAAAATTCTTGTATGAAATTCTCTATGCATACTTGCCAAATTTGTGTTGTAATTATTGAGTTTTAACCTACGAGGTAGGTGCCCGCCCAGGTGGCGTTAAATGTGATTTGTTAATTCGGATAAATAATTATGAGGTCTTCATGCCTCGCATCTCGTTATCAGTATTGTGAACATTTGTAACAATATTTTTGTTAATATGAATTTAATTGACGATTCTGTAATTGATTATGAACAACTATTAAGACCAGATTGACCCAGAAGGGTGCCCCATTTAGATGGTCAATCGAGTGTGATTTGAGCTTTCAGAAGTTCAAGACTGCTTTGACTACGGCGCCAGTGTTGGTATTACCCATAGGTTCAGGAGCTTTTATCGTGTATTGTGATGCATCTCGCATTGGGCTTGGTACAGTATTGATGCAGGATGGCAGGGTGATTGCATATGCGTCGTGGCAGTTGAAAGTTCACGAGAAGAATTATCATGTTCATGATTTAGAATTAGAAGCCATTGTTTATGCGCTGAAGATTTGGAGGCATTACCTTTATGGTATCTCGTGTGATGTATTTCTTGATCATCATAGTCTACAGTATCTATTCAAACAAAAAGATCTCAATTTAAGGCAGAGAAGATGGTTGGAGTTGTGGAAGAACTATAATATTACCATTTTGTATCACCACGAAAAAGCTAATGTGGTGGTCATGCTTTGAGTAGAAAGGTTGTGAGTATAGGCAGCCTTGCTTATATTCCGGTTGGTGAGAGACTGTTAGCTGCATATGTCCAGACTTTGACTAATTGGTTCGTGAGGTTAGATGTTTCAGAACCCAGATGGGTTCTAGCCTGCACAGTCGCATGGTCTTCTTTATATGAGCGCATCAGAGAGTGACAGTATGATGATCCTCATTTGTATATCCTTAAGGACACGGTGCGGCACGGTGGTGCCAAGCAGGTTGATGTGGGAGATGATGGAGTTCTGCAGATGCAGGGTCGTAGTTGTGTTCCTAATATGGATGGGCTTCGTGAATTAATTCTCGAAGAGGCCCATAATTCCCGGTATTTTATTCATACGGGTGTTGCCAAAATATATCAAGATTTGCAGTAACATTATTGGTGGAGGAGAATAAAAAAAGGATATAGTTGCATATGTAGCTCGGTGTCTGAATTACCAGCAAGTTAAGTATGAGCATCATAGATCTGGTGGTTTACTTCAGAAGTTAGAAATTTCTGAGTGGAAGTGGGAGCATATCACTATGGATTTTGTTGTTGGACTTGCACGAACTCAGAGAAGGTTTGACGCAGTATGGGTCATGGTGGATAGGTTGACCAAGTCAGCACATTTCATTCTAGTAGCAGTTACCTATTCATCAGAGTGGTTGGCAGAGATTTACATCTGCGAGGTTGTCCCTCTTCACGGTGTGCCCGTGTCTATCATTTCTGATCGAGGTACACAGTTTACCTCGAACTTATGGAGGGTTGTACAACTTGAGTTAGGCACGCGGGTTGGGTTGAGTACAATATTTCATCCACAAACAGACTGACAGTCAGAGTGCACTATTCAAATATTAGAATATATGCTTCACGCTTGTGTTATAGACTTTGGAGGTTCTTGGGATCAGTTCTTGGAATCAGTTCTTGCCACTTGCGGAGTTTGCCTATAATAACCGCTATCAGTCGAGCATTCAGATGGCTCCATATGAAGCATTATACGGGAGACAGTGTCATTCCCCAGTTGGCTGGTTTGAACCAGGAGAGGCTCGGTTGTTGGGTACTGATTTGGTACAGGATGCCTTGTATAAGGTCAAGATTATTCAGGATCGACTTTACACAACTCAGTCTAGGAAAAAGAGTTATGCCAACCGTAAAGTTCGTGATGTTGCATTCATGGCAGGAGAAAGAGTATTGCTCCGGGTTTCACCTATGAAAGGTGTAATGATATTCGGAAAGAAGGGCAAGTTGAGCCCTAGATATATCGGGCCCTTTGAAATTCTTGAAAGGGCGGGTGAAGTAGCCTACAGGCTTGCACTACCACCTAGTTTATCAGCAGTTCATCCGATATTCCATGTGTCCATGCTCCGAAAATATCATGGTGATTCGTCCCGTGTGTTAGACTTCAGCTCAGTTCCATTAGACAAATATCTGACTTATGAGGAGGAGTCGGTAGCTATTCTAGCTCGGCAGGTCCGTCAGTTGAGGTCTAAGAGTTATTCTTCAGTTCAGGTACAATGGAGAGTTCAGTCGATTGAGGCATCTACTTGGGAGTCCGAGTCGGACATACAAAGCAAATATCCACATCTTTTCACCAGCTCAGGTACTTCTCTAATTCCATTCAAGAACGAACATTTGTTTTAGAGGTGGAGAATGTGATGACCCAAAAATGTCATCTTTAATTTAAACATTCATTTATGTGTTTTATGAAGATGTTGGTAGCTTACCTACTATGAGTTAAGTATCACCTGAATAGTTGATGTTAATGTCGTTCATTTTCTAGAACTATATTGCTTATGAGGCCAATGTTAGTATTATTTTCATGTTATGTTACGTTGATTGGATTATGTATGTGTTGTTAGGATTGGTTTCTGGGATTCTCTGACAGGTGGATAGGCCCAGTTACAAAGGAAACTCTGGAGAATTTTTGAGAAATTTTGGGAGTTAGTAAAATTCGGGAAATTAAAATGTGCGAAAGAAGAGATAAGTTATGTTATGTGTTTGGGGGCGGACTCTACTTCTCATTAGAAGAATATTAACATTATGTAAACCTATTGGATATGATAATAAATGTACGAGTCATATTATAAGTGATATGGGGTCTAAAGAAAGTCCTAAGTCTAAGCCAAGATGGAGAATTTCATAATGGACTAAAGTTCCAAATGAGTACGCACAAGACCAAACTTTGGACGAGCATATCTACATACATACATATACATATATATATATATATATATAT
>AWOL01S0021266.1:69430-155700 GCA_000715115.1 Nicotiana otophora
TACATACATATATATATATATATATATATATATATATATATATATATATATATATAAGGATTTATGTGATGGATATCCTATCAAATGAAATATCGTAGAGTCTAGTTTCTAACGCTTTAAACCGTTCATCATTTGGATATGCATACAGAAAGTTATGGCCATTTTACTGGACCTGTATCATATGCACGCCCAGATGCGCGGCCGCGCATATTTGAGACTTTTTGCCTCAGGTGCGCGGCCGGATGCACGGCTACTTGCCCAGGTGCGCGGCCGCGCACGTAGGAGCTTATTTAATACCCCCAAGGCCGGGTAGGGAGAGGAGTTAAGTCATTTTTGAGCTAAAACCTGATATTTTTAAAGATAAGTGAGAGTGTTCTAGAGAGAGGAAGAAGCTCAAGTGTCTTGTTCATCAAATCTTTCTCAAGCCTTGAAATCCAACAAGAAATCTCTCGGGTTCTTCATCTAAGAGGTAAGGTTTCATACCTTAGTTTTTCAATTTCGGATTTGGAGAGAAAATGGTTGATTAGGAGTATAAATTCTAGGGTGTAAGAGTATTATTTATATATACTTATACCAATAAGGTTTGCGGGAAGATTTTTAAGTTCAAATGGGTAAAGATTGGGTTGAAAATGGTAGGAATCTTCAAAGACTTTAATTTAAGATTTGAAGGTTCATTTGACATCGGAATTTGATAATTTTTGTATGGTTGGACTCGTCTCGGAATGGATGTTCGATTTCGTATGTTTTTTCGAGATTCGAGAAGTGGGACCCACTTATAAGTTTTGAGATGAATTTCAGATTTTAATCCGAAAATTAGTAAATTCATATGGAATTAATTCCTACGATTATTATTGAGTATATTGAATTGTTTATGACTAGATTTGAGGATTTCAGACACGAATTCGCGAGGCAAGAGTTTATTGTATTCTTGAATTTGGTTGCATAGCGAGGTAAGTGTCGTGGTTAGCCTTGACTTGAGGGAATAGAACCCTTAAATTATTTGTTATGTGAAACGCATGTGAACGACGTATAGGCGAGGTGACGAGTGTCTATACGTCATAAAATTAATTGTTTGCATAATTAGTTGAAAAATCATAAATCATTTTAAATCATGAATTAATTATTATATTAATTGTTTCTCTCGTGTTCTTTGCTCAATATCATGCCTTGAATCCATGTTATAATTGCTACATGCTTATTTGATTTATGTGACTTAACTGCCACTTGACGTTTAGCATACTACTTATTAAAATGCCTATTGCATCCTTAATTTCCACAATTAATTGTTACTTGTCATCACTTACTTCTAATAAATCATAATTATTGTATGCTTATTGTCTTATAATTTTATATTAATTGTTGTATTTATTGGAGTAATTTCTTTTATAAGAATTGGTAAATAAATATATTGGAGGAGCGGGTTGCACGCCGCAATGGAAATGAAAGTGAATATATTGGAGGAGCGGGTTGCACGCCGTAACAAAATTGATTGAAATTAATATATTGGAGGAGCGGGTTGCACGCCGTAACAGAATTGATTGAAATGAATATATTGGAGGAGCGGGTTGCACGACGGAACAGAATTGATTGAAAAGATATATTGGGATCAGGTTGCACGCCGCAACAGAATTGAATATGAATATATTATGGGATCGGGTTGCACGCCATAACGGAAACTAATTGAAATAATAATTGGTTGCACGCCGTAATGGAAATGAAAGTGAATATATTGGAGGAGCGGGTTGCACGTCGTAACAAAATTGATTGAAATTAATATATTGGAGGAGCGGGTTGCACGCCGCAACAGAATTGATTGAAATGAATATATTGGAGGAGCAGGTTGCACGTCGCAACAGAATTGATTGAAATGAATATATTGGAGGAGCAGGTTGCACGTCGCAACAGAATTGATTGAAAAGATATATTGGGATCGGGTTGCACGCCGCAACAAAATTGAATATGAATATATTGTGGGATCGGGTTGCACACCATAACGAAAATTAATTGAAATAATAATTGGTTATGACTGCCGAGTTGGCTTCAACTGTTGAAAAGAGATACCTATTTTATTTCTATTATTGTTGTTGTTATTGTTATTGCGTACATGTTAATGTAAGTGATCTGCCTTAGCCTCATCACTACTTCGTTGAGGTTAGGCTTGGCACTTACTGGATACATGGGGTGGGTTGTATTCATACTACACTCTGCACTTCTTGTGCAGATACCTGAGTTTGTCCAAGCGGCGTATAGTATATTTGCTCGGATTCAACTATTCACATGAGACTTGAGGTATAGCTGCATGGCGTTCGCAGTTCTGAAATCCCCTTCTACTTTGTCATAGCTGTGCATTTCTTTCAGACAACTTTATTTTCATTTAGAACTTTATTTGTATTATTCTAGTAGCTCGTGCACTTGTGACCCCAGTACTGGGATGGTATTTAAACATCGCTATTATTATAGATTATTCACTTGATTTCAGATATTATTTCCGCATCTATTTCTTTGTTATTAATTAATTTAAAATAGTTTTAAAATGGCTAATATTATTCTAACGTTGGCTTGCCTAGCAAGTGAAATGTTAGGCGCCATCACGGTCCCGAAGGTGGGAATTTCGGGTCGTGACACTATACTTGTTAAAGAAAGAAATCAAAGTTTTTCACTTCACAGAACCTTTTTTTAAACTTATACATAGCCTATTATGTGTAATAAAAAATGGACTCCCACAAATGTGGAGCCTAAAGCAGTTTGTTTACTTGCTTTATGGAAGGGCTTCCCCTGCAGTGTATTCTTATAAGGATTTAGGAAGGAAAACGTACACATGCAGATCTTACCATTACCTTATGCAGGTAAAAAGGCTGTTTTCGATAGATCTCGGCGAAATATTTTGTTGGGTGTGCGAACAAAGTCCCACACTGGTAGTTCGAAAGATTGAGAGTCTACATATAAGGTGTAGAGATCTCTTAATAGTGTGAGGCCTTTTGAGAAAAACCGTGCAGACTTGGCCCAAAGCGGACAATATCACACCATGTTAAGAGTATATTTGGGTTGGTTTGAGTCCAACAACTGGTATCAGAACCCAGGTTCAACGTGACGAATATGGGGATGGTAGAGTGATGGTGCGAGACTCGGTTTGGAGACGCGCACACAAAAAGATAGTTGGGAGTTTCGATTTCCATAAATACTCTAACAATGTGGGTGGCACACAGTTAATCTTAGAAATTGACCCGTGGATCATAGCAATAAGCCACATGGAACTTAGTTCGAAGGGAAGATTGTTAGATTTGCAAATAAAGTCTTACGTTGGTAGCTGAAAAAACTGGGAGCCTATATATAAAGTGTAGAGATCTCTTAATGGTGTGGGGCCTTTTGGATAAAACCGTACGGGCTTAGCTCAAAGCAGACAATATCGCATTATATTAAGAGTATATCTTTGGGCCGATTGAGTCCAACATATATATTCACAAAAGAAAAAGTAAAAGAAAGAAGTTTCGTCATAGATTTACTTATAGTAGCTGATGCATGCATTGAAGTTCTCATCTCAATTTGAAGTCATGATTCATGAACTAATGGACTCTCTAATTTGTTTTCGTAATTGAAAATTCGAGGTAATGTAGATTATTTAGTAAGGTCACCAAAGTATCACGTAAATAATTAAGTTGCAGGAATATGTGCAGAGAAATTAAAAAGATAGTATTGCTTAAGCAAAACATTAAAGATTAATAAGACGGACATGAGAAAGGAAAAAGAGCAGAAGTGGTGCATAAATCATAATAATATTCGGACATACATAAATCTTATATAGGATCACGATATCTAGTTCATAGTAATAGAAAAACAGAGTTCTAGCGCACAGAAATTAATATGTGCACAAGTGCACATGTACATAATTAATTAACTTTGGGAATACTTGAAAGATATGTATATATAACCTAAGCTTTGTATGTTGTGTCATCTTTATGTCCAGCAAATTCATAGAAATAGATTACGATAAAAGCATATGCATACTACCTTCACTCAATTAACAAGTGTCACACAGTCAACATTGAATATACCTAATCCCTCGCCACAGCTATATCTATCATAAATTGTCATAACCTTACACATTAAACAATTGAGGGTTATGGAGCATGAAAATATTGAGATTATTAAAATATAGGTTATATATGAAGATTAAAAGGTATGAGTTATGAAGATAGAATTTTTAAAATAACTAGTTTCTCGCAACGTGCGTTGCACGTGTATTAAAAGGTATGAGTTATGAAGATTAGAATTTTTAAAATAACTAGTTTCTCGCCACGTGCGTTGCACGTGTATGTCAAATTATATAATACACGCTTTTGTAAAATAATAGTATAATATAAATATTTTTGAAATAAAGCTTTTGAGTAAATAGTTATATGTTAGAATAAATAAGAGTTTCTGATAATAATTAATATGAATCATTGTGTCATGTATGTCGAGTTATATAGTACACGCTAAAATAATATACAATATAGTAACGACCCGACTTGTCGTTTTGAGAATTAGTGTCCCGTTCGACGGTTTAAGATCTCGAACATCTTCGTAATGCGTATTATGACTTGCGTGTGTGGTCGAGTTTGGTTTTTGGAAGGTTTAGAATTCAAATGGAAGAACAATCCTTATTTTTGAAGCTTAAATGAAAAGAGTTGACCGGAGTTTGACTTTTGAGAAAATGACTCCGGAATAGGATTTTGATGATGTCAATAGTTTCGTATGGTGATTCGGACTTAGGTGTATGTCCGGATTTGGAAGTCCGTAGGACAATTTGACGCATTTTGGCGAAAGTTGAAAAATGAAAGATTTTTAGAAAGTTTGACTGGGAGTTGACTTTATTGATATCGGGATCGAAATTCGATTCCGAAAATTGAAACAACTCCATTATATCATTTAAGACTCGTGTGCAAAATTTAAAATCATTCCGGATTGATTTGATACGTTTCGGCATAAATTATAGAATTTAGAAAATTCATAAACTCATGATTCGATTCGAGGCACGATTCGTAATTTCGACATTGTTTAATATGATTTGAGGCCTCGAGCAGGTCCGCGTTATGTTATGGGACTTGTTGGTATGTTAGGACTGGGTCCCGAGGGGCTCGGGTGAGTTTCGGGGTGGTTCCAGACCATTTCTAGGCCATTTTTAGTTGCTAGTTTTTGGCCACAGAGGTATGCATCGCGATCGCGGACATACGGTCGCGATCGCGAAGAGCAATTTTGCTGCATGGACACTGTGAATCGCGATCGCGTAGAGAAAAATTCTGCTGCACTGACTTGATTTTGGAAGCTTATATCTCGCAATCTATAAGCAATTTGGAGATGATTCAAAAATAAAAATTGTAGCCCTTTCTGTCTAGTTTTCAGAAAATCAAACCTTTTGGAATTTGTAGTTGTGTACAAAATGTTATGATGGATATACTACAGACTGTCTGAGAAGAGTTTGGAAATTGCAACGAAGAAATTGCTTCTGCACAGGGCTGACTTAGGAAGCTTATATCTCGAAATCTATAAGGAATTGGGAGATAAAAAAATATGAAAATTGTATCTCTTGATGTCTAGTTTTCAAAAAGTTAAATCATTCGTCATTTTGGAGTTTTGTATAAAAATTTATGACCGTTATACTAGAGGTTGTCTGGAAGAGTTTGGGAGTTCGTGCTTCGCGATCGCGAAGAGTAAATGCCCGGACAAAAGCTATATTTCGAGGTTTCGGCCATTTTAACATATTTGGAGATATGGATCTCGGATTGAAGCGATTTATGAGGTGAGTTTCGGGAGATTTTCAAGAGAAACATCGGGGTAAGTGTTTTTAACTCAATTATGGTCAAATTACCCGAATCTATTGCTATTTTTAGCATTTAATTGGTGATTTAAGTTGGAAAAATTGTGAAAATTCTTAAGTTTAGATTGAAGATTTGAGGGTCGAGTTGATGTCGGAATTTGATAAAATTGATATGATTGGACTCGTGGTTGAATGTGCGTTCATATTTTGTAACTTTTGTCGGGTTCCGAGACAAGGGCCCCATGAGTGATTTTAAGTACAAATTTCAGATTTTATTGAAAAATTAGTATTTTCATATGGAATTTATTCCTGTAAATTGTATTGACAGAATCTAATTAACTATGACTAGATTCGAGGCGTTCGGAGGCCAATTCGTGAGGCAAAGTCATATTGGAATAAAAAATTATACATTTTGAGGTAAGTGTCTTATCTAACTTTATGTGGGGGAAACCACCCCTTAGGAATTGGGATGATTGTGTCATTCGTGTTATGTGAAGGTTGTGTACGCGAGGTGACGAGTGGGTACATAACCTGTGTGTGATATTTGACCGGTTTGGACCGTTAGACTCCTTTTATACAATTGATTGTAAATATCATTTCATGATTATATCTTTTATTGTTAGAATTGTTTGTACGTGCTTTACTTGAGATTGTTAGCACATGTTCCATCCTTGTTGTCAAGTTCACCATTATATGCTAATTGTTGATTGTAATCACTCGTTGAATTCATGCTTTACCTGCTACATGCCTTAATTGTTAATTGATGCTCATAAATTGTGCCTTGGCTTATGGATTGACATTTCCTTGTTATTTGATTTCGTGAACTATCGTGTAGACTTTTACATTAGTTGTGATTTCTTTGTGTAGCCTCGTCATTTCTCTTGATTTTGTGGTATGCCGTAGTTGGTTGGTAATTATTGAGAGGGATCGGGTTGCACACCGTAACAGATATAATTTAATATTGTGTTAGATCGGATTGCGCACTGTAACAGATACGATTTAATATTGAGTGGAATCGGGTTGCGTGCCGCAACTAATATGATTTAATATTGAGTGGAATCGGGTTGCGTGCCGCAACTAATATGATTTAATATTGAGTGAGATCGGATTGCACGACGCAACGGATATGATTTAATTTTGAGTGGGATCGAGTTGCATGCCACAACGGATATTATTTAATATTGAGTGGGATCGGGTTGCATGCCACAACAGATATGATTTAATATTGAGAGGGATCGGGTTTCACGCTGCAACAGATATGATTATTATTGTGAGGGATCGGGTTGCATGCCGCAACAAATGTACAAATATAAAATTATTATGATATTAAGGTTAATTCCGATTGTGATTCTCACGATGCATTTCATGCTAGGACGGTTACGGTGGTTCCTTAAACCATCTCATTGTATTTTGATTATAATTAATTAACCGTCAATATATTAGAAACGGAACAATATGGACTTCTTGTGTGAGTCATGCATCCAATGTGATATGTTATGTTGCTCAGAATTTAGCAGAGGTAAATGAAAGAATTTTCAAGCTATTCCACTTGTGTGTCTTTCAAAAATAAAAACTCATATCTTGTTCGAAGATCTACTAATTTAAATGGTGATTATATTATTACTCTAATTGATACCTCAACTTCATCATTATCATATTGTCGTATAATTATGTGAAAAATGAGTAATACGTTTTACTTTAATAAAACCCATATTTATCTCGTTAAAATTTGATTGAATGTCTTAATTGGTATAAATAAAATATTATATTGGATCTCATATTTTTCTAAACTAAACTCAATTGATATTCTATTTGCATAGCCTCTCCACTATGTTACCTTAATTAAATACTAAATTGGCTTAGTAACTCATTTGATGCTTTACTATGTTCAAGTTGGAATTTGTGTTTAAATTATTCATCATTTCATGGTAAGGACGAGAGTAAAAGTACGAAGGGTGATGTCGTACCATTTTTATATTATATTTGTACTCTGACTGTGTTGTTGCTCAATTGCTTGATTGTTTGCTCGATGCCTTCCGTGTTATCATTATTTTCATTGTTGATTTGTATTGGAAATTCTTCTACTATTGGCCTTACATTGATATTCTTTCCTTATTTGCTTTATGTAGCATTTTGCACAAGCTTATATGTCCGGTAGGTGTCTTGACCTGGCCTCGTCACTACTCTACCGAGGTTAGGCTTGATACTTACTGGGTACCGCTGTGGTGTACCCATACTACTCTTCTGCATATTTTTGTACAGATCCAGGTACCTCAGTGTTGTTTATAATCCTGCTAATTGATTGGACATTGCTATGGAGACTTAAGATATACCTGTTGTTGCGTTCGCAGGCCCAGAGTCACCTTCTGATATTTTTCCTGCACTGTTGATTCTATTCTGGAACAATTGTATTTAGAGATTTTTCTAGTAAATTCTGTAGAGCTGTGACTTGTACAGTAGAACTGTGACTCGTACTATCGATTTTGGGATTGTAGGAAATTTCTATTTCATATTTAATAATTGTTGGTTGAGTTACCACTAATTCAGTAAGTGTTAGTCTTACCTAGTCCTTAAGACTAGGTGCCATCACGACATCATACGAAGGGAAATTTGGATCGTGACAAGTTGGTATAAGAGCTCTAGGTTCATGGTGTTACAACTCATAAGCAGATTTAGTAGAGTCTTGCGGATCGGTACAGAGACGTCTGTACTTATCTTCGAGAGGCTACGAAAACTATTAGGAAATTCCACTTCTTTTAATCCTTATCGTGCGATATTGATTCAGCTTGAAACATATATCTTATATTCATTGACATCTACTCGTGTATGACATTGCGCACTCGGTATCAGCTATGCGCCGATGGTTTGTGATGTCGCGGATAAACTATGAGGGAGCCAGGGATGGTCAAACATCGTCTCAACGTGTGGTCCCGACTAAAGATGCAGATGTATTGAAGGATCACTCAGTGATTTACGTGGGGGTGAAGCGGATTCTGGTATCTGGTTGATGAGTATGAGCTGTGAAGGTTAGTATTGTAGATCATCGAACGTTGTGTCCTATGGCTTAACGCCAAGTGGGGGAGTTTACTATAGACGAACATATTGCGCTGTTATATGTTATATCAATTCTGGCCTGAGATGTACATATGTGGTACTAAAAGGTTTCCCAAAATTTGAACATGTTTAAGGCTTGAGATTTTACAGGTGACAATATTGGGACTCGCGGTATGATTGCTTCCTTAATAATCCTATACTATAGTACCAAAGAAGTTAGAGAAACAACTTCCGATTTATAGAAAGTCTATTCAACGTGGATGTTTCCGTTGCGGAAGTATGGGGTGCTTCAGAGGAAGTACGGTGGTTGATGAGCTTATAGGCTACGTGGTTCGTGCCAAGATTTGTCTATACAAAGCTTTACTTTTGCGAATCGTTGTTTACAAATAGGGGAGGTATTACCTTAAGGAAGAATCGAGGAATATGTGAAGAAATGGGCCAACTCGGCGGTGTTGGGTCAGCATAGCAAAGGAAGAAATTGACCTTTGGAGAGACAATTCTCTACCGATGTTTGTGGCAAGTCTATGAAGAGGGCAGACTAGCCAATGCAACACCACCTACTTGAGCTCAATTTTCAGAGATGTTTTTTAGGGAGTTTGTTACCCAGACTCTACGGAATGAGTGGTGCACAGAGTTTGAACGGCTGCGTCAGGACACCATGACAGTGTCAGAATATGCCATTAGGTTAAAAGAGTTAGCCCATCATACTCTTACTTTGGTTCTTACAGCCAAAAAGCGAGTCCATAGATTCATTAAAGGACTCAGTTATGATCTTAGATTCTGTATGACTCGGGTGCTACAAGCTGGTACTTCACTTCAGCAAGTGGTGGAAATTGCCAAGATGTTAGAACGTCTTTGAGTTGAGGAAAAAGGGAACTAAGGAGACCAAGAGGTCTCGAGGTTCTGGAGAATTCAGTGGATGCTACTCTGCATCTATAACTCATTATGGCGGAGACTCGAGTAGTCGATCAGCTCAGTCCGCACATCATATTACTTAGGGTGCACCAGTAAGTTCTTTTACTGCACCGCCGGCATGAGACTCCTATAATGGTTGTTCCAGTTATCCAGCACAGACTCGGTATGAGCAGTCGAACCCGCAGAGGGGTTGGTATGAGTGTGGTGATACTAGGCATATCATGAGAGATTGTTCCAGACTTGGGAGAGATATATTTCGTCAGAGCACTCAAGCTACAAACTCTATTTCAGTTTCTACTCTACCTAAATATTCAGTTAGGGGTGGAGGACAGGCAGGTAAAGGGCGTCCTAGAGGTGGAGGCCCGTTCCGTTGATATACCTACTATGAATTGGCTGAGGCTGTTCCACCATATAGTGTCATTACAGGTATGATTTAATTCATAATAGAGGAGCACTATTCTTATTTTGATCCGATTTCGATTATCGAGGTGAGACCTCCTTTTATGCTCCTTATATGGTGAGGTTGTGAATTTGTACTCTACTCCCGTGTTTATCCCTATTGGGAGATTTTGATGCTGTTAGCCCGTGTATATCATTTTTGTTTTGTACATTATTGCGGGCTATGAATCCAAAAGTGACTTTCTGTTACTCACTACAGTGGGTTTTGATGTAATTTCGGGATAATTGATTATAATTTTATGAATTATATGCCCTATCGGTATGGGGGTTAATTATGTGTCGTGATTTTGTTTAACGAAAATTATTTTAAAGAAGAAATGGAAAGATTTCGATTGGCACGATGTGCATATTACTTGTGATTCAGAGTTAAGGATGAGATCCTCGCATTTTAATATGATATGAAATATTTAAACCAGGCTATAAGCCGCGATGGAAGTTATATAAGGACGAGATCCTTGTGATGAAAATTTATGTGTTTTAAATTCTCCCTTTGTGACATTTAATTTGTACTATAATACCAATAGGGAGTCATGCCTATTAAGACTTATTTGATAATACTTTCATGTGTTATTTGCATATTAAGCCATATTCGTGCTGTAATTATTGAGTTTTAGCCTACGAGATTAGTGCCTAGATGATGTTAAATGTGACTCGTTAATTCAGGTAAATAATTATGAGGCCTTCATGCCTCGTGTCTCGTTGTCAGTATTGTGAAGGTTTTAAACCGAATTTTTGTTAACATAAAGATAATTGACGATACTGTAATTAGTTATGAACAACTATTATGACTAGAGATGTGGTTATGGGCGTATGCATGTTGCGATAAGTTATGTGGTTGTACCACGCGAGTGTAGGCAGGAGTTGCTACAACCGATTTAGACTAGTATCGTGTATTGATATGAAAATCGGACCCTGTTGATACCCAATTTTGCCCTCATATATTTTTCAAATAATATGCATACTTTCAAAATATAATTTTTCATTATTATTAATTTATAGGATTTACACAAGCTTTTCCTATAAATATTCATAATTTCAGAGTTTTTAAATTAATTTTTCTTGCATTAATTTACATAAATATTCAGTAATCACTCTTTTAAATTATTTGTGATGACTTAATCATCTAAAATTATTATTTACATCCCTAATACATTTTTGAAATATTTTTACCCCATTTTTTATATAATTACAATGGTATTTTTAGGCTATTTGCATAAATTTTACATTTTGCATTCTTATTGCAATTGATATTTCATTTAGGGTCAAAATAATATCTTACATTTTTTATAGTCTCCTATTATTGTAAAGTATTAATTTTCATAAGTAAAATTTTTATATATTTATTTAGCTATTTATTTAAATTATTTTTCTTTTAATTTCTATTTTTTTAAAGCTGGCCCAATTTTGAGTCAAATTTTCGGACCAAACCAGCCCAATACACTAACCATATAACCTAGCCCAAACCGGTCGTGACCCGCCTAGCCAACCCGACCCAACCCTTCTTTAAAATCCTGGCTGTTGATCTCTAAGATCAACAACCCATATTTAATCCCCCCTTTTAAATCACCCAACCCCAAACCCTAATCCTATTCCCTCTAAATCCATCGCCCTAAAACTCTCCCCCTCTATGAAGAACCCTAATCGCCGCCTCTCTAAACCCCTCTCCTAATCCCTCTTCTAATGGGATTCTCCTCTCATTTACTTACCATATTTGTGTGTTTCCGCTACCGGTTGATTCTCTATGGTATCACCTAGTACTTGCCTAAACATGGCAAGTACTACTTCTCATATCCTGTCCGATTGATTCCTATATCTTGAATTTGGACCATATTCTCGTCTACACGCGTTCTATTCTACACTGTGTGAGTCCGATTTTGTTTGTATTTTCCTGATTTATACTTTTCCTAAAAATTAAGGTTTACCGGATTTTCTCTCTTAAATTGATTTCAAATTGATTTGCATGTTTCTTTTCCTTGTTTGTTGTTTAAATTATTCTGTTTCCTTATATGTTTGCTCGATTTTTGGCTACGATATAAATCCCCTCATTTTCCCTTCTGGGAGAGACTTTGAGAAAATCGATTTCTTCACTAAAGGTTTGAGGTTTTTGCTACTCTCTTGCTTGGTATTCTGTATTGGCCGGCTGAAAGCCAAGGCCATTAGCATCTTGTTACTTAACCCGTTCTTGGTGCGAGCATTGCCCTGAGTTCATCGAAGCTCTTGGGAACTTTGACGCATTAGGGATTCTGGGTTTTCTGTGTAAACCTATTCTTTATTGTTCTTCGCTTAACTGGTTGAGTCAATATACTTTGTAATTTCATTCCTAGGCATCTATGGTTTGTATACATTTTCATTCCTGAAATTGGTCAGTTCAGTATGTTTTCTGGATTGCTTTTCTGTGTAATTCCGTTTGCTTTCCTCAACTCTTTAGGTCTCTTTATCCTTTAGCTTCAAGCATGCCTAAACCTAGTTCTATTAAGTTCTGACCAGTCAATGTGTTAGAAATTATTACTGTTTAAGACCCTTATACTTGTTATCATATTCTGATGTTTAATTTAGTCTTTTGCTATCAATCTTGGTACTTGAATATGCCTCACTAGCATAATTTGTACTTCTTTAGTCGACTAGTTGATTGCGTTCAAAAGCATGAATATGTACCCTATTTTATGGCCCAAGCCTGTTTCCTCTCATATTCTGAATTTCTGTATTGATGACTTGCCTATCTGACATGTTTTGACCCTTCTCTCTATCAGTATGCCCTTTAGCATGTTTAACCCCCCAGCCAGTATGTCTTAATTCTCTGTTCCTTTAGTGGTTACTTGGCCTGTCATAATATGTGTTTCAACGCTGCCTTACCTCCTGATGAGAATTAACCTATTTGTCTTGTGATGCTAAGATGTATACTTAGACTAAATCGGACTTCTTAGGTCTCAACTTGTTAGTGTTGATTTTTTGTCAAACTTTGCAAACGTGTTCCTTCCCCTAATTCTCCAATTATGTGTTTGTGATGTGCTACTTTGCCAAACGTTGAAGTTCTACTGAACAAGTCTTATGACCTGCTTGACTGGCTATTCTGTATGCTCAACTTGTTTATGTCTACTTTAGGATATGAGTGTATCCCCTAACTTTTGTCCACTCTCCTTACTTGCAACTTATGCTATTCTGAACTCTTCATTCTTAGCCGGCTGAATGCCAAGGCTACCCAGGTTCTATTGTTGGCCTCCCTAGTGTGAGCACTGCTCAAGGTCCAATTGAGACCCTTGTGAATTTTGACACAGTAGGGCTTGGTCCTTAGTCACTCCCTCAATCTCAAACTATTCCTATTCACTCTACTTCCCCTTGTTATGTGTTGTGTACTTGAATTGTCTGATTTAAATAGTGTAACACTTGGTTCCATGGTTGAGTAAACTGGTTCTGGACTCCTCTATGGATCCCTGAGTTGTGTATTAAATGTGGCTCTTTGTTGAAGGCCTGGGTATGCTGTGTAAGAGCTATTGAAGGCCCAGACAATGCTAGGTATTTATTTTATTTGGGCCTGCTATGGGCCTCTTATCACTATTATGTAACATTTGTATATTTTACTCATTATTGGGCATGTAATAACATTTTGTATAAACAATTGGGGTGTTAGTAAAAAGGAAATGGGTAGAATTTAATATCTACATGCAATGGGTAGATAAAATGCCTATATTAGTTGGTAATATGTTTGCTATATGTGTTGTTCGATCATATGAGCATTGTAGAGTTCATGCCATTAGAAGAAGCACACACACACACACTACATGTTTACCATTAAACATGGGTTCAAATGCTATGTCTACTGCTACGTGTTTATAGACAACATGCCTATAGGAAGTGAGCACTCCTTCAATTTGCATGACTACTTTCAACTGCATTAGAAACTTGCCTATAGGAATAAATGGCAATAAACTTTCCTTCAATTCACTATTAGGTAATCGCTAGAAATCATGCCTATAGGATTTTGATCACTTCGTTTGCTATTGTATCACATTGTTCACTAGAAATCTTGTTTATAGGACTAAGTATACATAAAACGAGTTCTAATCATCAACTATTAGAGATCCTGCCTATAGGAAATAATTGCTTGTTAATAGATTAATATTAGACTACTTAAACATTGTTCCTGAGCGACACTGTTAGGAAAATCTGGGACTCTCCCCAACAGATTATGTTATACCCAACTGCGTAGATAACCTAGGCATCACACATATAGGATTGGTAACTTAAAACTTTCAATAACCAGCTTGTCATACCTGCATAATTTTGTCTATAACCAATATCTTACATCTGGAATTGCCTGCGTACTTTGATCGCCTGGAAAGCATGTCTATAGGCTTAAGATTCTGGAGTTTGCCAATTCCTAATTGACATATGTGTTTGCGTGCATTTGCTGCTTAGGTGTGGAGGTCAATATGAGCCTTTAATTCTTTTTATATGAAGTCCTTATATGTTTTGCTTGTCGCCTAGTTTTTTTTGCAATTTTGAGCTGCCTAGATAATGGTCTAGAGCCATCCAAATGGAGGTCCAAAGCCTCCTGGGCCATAGGTATAGGACGGGTAATGCACGCATAGGGTAAGACTTAGAATTGAATTAGAACGCTTTTAGGTAGTAACTTTAACATAGTAATCGGGTTGCAGGAGATGATAGTCTGTGCCCGCTGAATAATATGAGTAACTCCCTATTCTAAGGGAGTTGCAAAGTATTATTTATATTGCACAGGGTGATCCTTTAGGCTAAAAAATTTAGGACCCCCCTATTAGAACGTAAAATAGTTGCACCTCCCTATTCAAGATCTCTTTGTAATAAAATTCTTAGATTTTGTACTATCTTTGCTTACTTGATCATATAGACTAATCCATATAATTTAAGTTCGGCCGGGACCCATAGTTGTGGACCTCTAAGAGTTCCTAATACCTTCTCTTTGAGGTAACTTGAGCCCTTACCCGATCGTTGGTGGCGTTGACTAGTTAAAACAAAGTTATTTGCATAATAGGTGCCCTAGCGCACCTTAAAAAATCGTTAGGTGGCGACTCTCCTATTTTAATACCTCATTTAAAAGAGTTGTCGGACGTCGAATACCTCCTTCACGAGAAAAAGGGGGCGCGACAGCATGTCGACTCTACTGGGGATTTACGCTTAGGCTCT
This sequence comes from Nicotiana otophora, assembly GCA_000715115.1. NCBI lineage: Eukaryota > Viridiplantae > Streptophyta > Magnoliopsida > Solanales > Solanaceae > Nicotiana > Nicotiana otophora. The sequence continues at coordinate 84,819 of AWOL01S0021266.1, forward strand.
TACCATAGAGAATTTGGCTTATATGGATTAGTCTTCTTTGATAAAATGTGCTTCCCTCTTCCTTTTTATTTTGCTGATACATGCACATCCCTTCCCTATTCTCCCTTTATTTGCATTCGTTATAATATGCAAATCCCTTCCCTTCTCCACCCTTCCTTGCTTAAATTAGTTATAACACGCGTATCCCTTTTCCTATTCATATTTATTTGCTCTAAAAATGCTCTTCATTGGTTTAAAAATTGCTATGTCATGTCTCTCCCACCCCTATTCCCTTGCTTACTTTATTATATTCCCTATATTCCACGAACTGACTTCTTCTTTTGTCTTTCTTTTTACGACCTTTATGTTTTACCTTAATGCTGCGTTTATTGCTTTCACATATTTATCATGCAAATACTTGGCAATGTGTTATTATCTTTGCATAAAGCATTCTCTACATCATATTCGACTCGTGCCCAACTAATACCATAGCGGCACTTGATGAGTGTCCGCGCTCTTCCAAAATTACCCTTTGAATTGGAAAGGCTTATTTGCGGTAAATTAGTCGATCAACGGTGCAGTCGACGGTTCCGTTTCATTCCCTCTCAAGTTGTTCACTTGAGAGTACCAGTCTAGACCCTTCTAGAAACCCTCACTCCAATATCAACTGTGCATGCATCATGTCAAACCTGGTATGGGTTAGAACGTTGTGTGCGTGATAATCCACTAAGATAAGCCTTGTCCAAAGTCCGACGGGATTTCCATAATCCCAATACAATCACGTTATGTGCATTACTTGGAGAAAACATGCCGGTATGTTGATCATTAATGTGTAAATAGTCAGAACCTACCACCGAAACCACTCGCACCACATCAATACGCCACACCTCCTCAGAACCACAATCCTCCACCGGTACCTACTCCTCAACAACACCATCACTATCAAACTCAATACCCACAAACAACCACAAACCACACCCCTCAGAATGCACCAAAGCCTACTCCTGATCAACAAAACTCAATCAATGACCACCATTACGCCCAGATTCCCGGAGTCCACCAAAGAAATCCCATATATATGGAAACTTTACCCCACACCCCACAACAGACTCTATATATACCCGAATCCACCGAGAAGGACCTACTCATCAAGAACATGGCGGAAGAACTCAAGAAGCTTACTGGCAGAGTTCAAAGTGTAGAAGGTGGCAAAGGCATTTAGGGTTTGAATTATGAGGATTTGTGTATTCAGCCAGATGTAGAACTGCCAGAGGGTTACAAACCTCCTAAGTTCGAAATGTTCAACGGAACTGGTGATCCGAAGGTGCATTTGAGAACGTATTGTGACAAACTTGTAGGGGTTGGCAAGGATGAACGAATCCGTATGAAGCTGTTCATGAGGAGCCTCACCGGGGACTCCTTGTTTTGGTACATCAGTCAGAACCCAAAGAAGTGGGTTAATTGGGTGAGCATGGCATCAGATTTTATTGATCGGTTCAGATTTAACACAACAAACACACCAGGCGTTTTCTACATTTAGAATCGCAAGAAGAAGCCAACGGAAACTTTCCGCGAGTATGCTACTCAGTGGAGGTCTGAAGCTACAAAAGTAAGGCCATCACTGGAAGAAGAACAAATGAATAAGTTCTTTTTCAGAGCTCAGGATCCGCAATACTACGAAAGACTGATGTTTATTGAAAACCATAAATTTTCTGACATCATCAAATTGGGAGAAAGAATAGAAGAAGGGATCAAAAGCGGAATGGTGACAAATTTTGAAGCACTCCAAGACACAAATAAAGCCTTACAGTCAGGAGGTATCTCCAAGAAGAAAGAAGTAGGTACGGTGATGGTAGCCCAAGGTCCAAAGTCTCCTCTTACATACCAAACACCCCCACCCACATATCAGCCTTCACCTCCTAGATACTAACAACCTGCCGCCACTTACCATACTTATAACATTCAACCAGCATACAACCACTCACCACCAGCCCGCCAAAACTACCAAAAACCTAGACCAAATTTCGACCACAAACAACCCAGACAATACACCCCAATTGCTGGACCATAGACCAACTGTACGAGAGAGTGAAGGCTGCCGGTTATGTCACTCCCGTTCCCGCTGTTGCTATGGAAAACTCCTCCTAGTAGATTAATCCAAATAAGACATGTGCCTATCACTAATGCATGAAGGGTCATACTATTGATGAGTGTCGTACTTTGAAGGATAAGATTCAGACATTAAAGTCATACAGGCAAAGGAGGATGCATCCAATGTCCGTAACAATCCTCTCCCGGATCACAGGGGTGAAGGGGTAAACGTAATAGAGATCGATGAAGAATGGGACTCAGAGGGGTCAATTGGACTCATTCGAGAAGGGGATAATCCTGAAACATCTCCAGTCACGCTCATACCTATCATGGTACAAACTCAGGCACCAATTGAAGTTGAGCTAACAACACCCTTCACCGCGATGGTGGCACCCACGCCATCTTTTAAGTCTAATGCTATAACTTGGGATTATGTTGCGGAAGAAAGAAGGAAAGGAAAGGCAAAAATGGAAGAAACAGGTGCAACACAAGGCATGACCAGAACTGGTAGGGTTTATACACCCGTGCATTTGGGAGGAACGAGCAAATAAGCTGTATCTAAGCCGCCTGTCATTGAGGCTGGCCCGGATGACCTTTGGAGAAAGGTGCAACCAAGAGAATATTTTGTGGTTGATCATCTGAACAAAACCCCTGCTCAAATGTCCATTTTATCACTGCTGCAAAACTTTGAGGCACATAGGAATGCCCTGATGAAGGTGTTGAATGAAGCCTATGTACCTAATAACATCACCAGTGGAGAAATGGCCAACATGGTAGGGCAAATGTTGGAAAGCCACAAGATCACTTTTCATGAAGACAAGCTACCACCGGAAGGACTAAGTCACAACAGGTCACTTCATATCATAGTGCAGTTTGAGGATAAATTCATTGCCAGAGTCCTGATAGACGGGGATTCGAGTCTCAACATATGTCCACTAACTACTCTGAAAAGATTGGGTAAAGGCCTGCACGAAATACGGGCAGGAAGTATGAATGTGAAAGCATTTGATAGGTCTCAAAGGGCCATAATTGGGGAGACCAAACTCAACCTACAAATGGGCCCAACCTGGTTTGATGTTGAGTTTCAAGTGTTGGACATATCTGCTACTTACAACCTATTGTTGGGACGACCTTGGATACATGTCGTTGGGTTTGTGGCTTCTGCTCTACATCAGGCTGTGAAGTTTGAGTGGAACCATCAGGAAGTGATCATCCATGGGGACGGAAGTAATCCCATTTACACTAATCAAACTCTTTCGATCGTTGAGAATAGAAGGAAGTTGGGTGGAGAAACATACCATCGCGTCGAGCACGTCAACACAATTGAAAAAGACAAATGGTGGTGCATTAAGATAGAAGGCATATTGTCATGGACAGTGTATGAACCTGGCAAGGGTCTCGGTAAGAATCTCCAGGGGATCGCCAAACCGATATAGCTAAAGCGCCACGGCATAACTTTTGGGCTTGGGTATGAATACACCTGGAACGAGTATCAGAATTGGTCGCCACCATGGCGTGGTCCTTATTACCCTATAGAGCAGCCAGTACCACATTTGAGTCAGTCGTTTCATCAAGCTGACATGATGTGGGGGTCTGAAGAAGATGAAGTTCTAGCTGGCATAAGGAATATGTTTCTGGATGATGAAGACATGGACTGCAGTGCGATAGTTGAGGAGGAGGCGGGGGAAGACCTTATTATTGAGACAATGGAGAAGGGAGTTGTTCTCAAGAATTGGACTGCTGCACCATCAAGGGCCCATCGAGTTCCTGGGTAGCCTGGCAATTAGCATCATTTATTTTTAAAAGTAATTTTATGGGCATTTAAGACATTTTTAGTATTTTGTTTTTTTAAACATTTTTTTGAAATAATTGCTCGAATCATTGAACTGCATTTGTTTGACGTTTTTAAATATTTATCAATGGATTGCTGTATTAATATTTATTATTATCCTTTACATTTTCTCTCTACAGCGTTATTATTACTTATCCTGATGAACCTACGACTATGACATGTAACGAGACAATACAACATAAGGATAGTGATTCAGAGGATCTGGGAGAGGATATAATACCCGAGGAAATTGTCAGAGAAGTGAAAAATTTTGAAAAAAAGCCTAAGTCCAATTTGGATGAGACTGAAACTGTTAATTTGGGAGACTCCGAAATAGTCAAGGAAACTCATGTAAGCATTCACCTATCGCCGTCAGAGAAGAAAACATCTAGTTCTTGAAGGAGTATGAGAATATTTTTGCATGGTCCTATGATGATATGACCGATTTGAGCACGTCCATAGTGGCCCATAAACTACCTACCAACCTTATGTGTCAGCATGTAAAGCAGAAGCTCAGAAAGTTTAAACTAGATATGAGTCTGAAAATAAAGGAGAAAGTCACCAAGAAGATCAAAGCCAAGGTTCTCAGAGTGGTTGAATATCCGACCTGGTTGCCCAATATTGTGCCAGTTCCAAAGAAAGATGGGAAGGTCAGGGTGTGTGTTGACTATCGGGATTTAAACAGAGCAAGTCCCAAATATGATTTCCCTTTGCCTAATATACACATACTGATTGACAATTGTTCCAAGTATGAACTTCAATCCTTTGTGGATTTCTTCGCGGGATATCATCAAATCTGGATGGATGAAGAGGATGCAGAAAAGAGAGCCTTTATTAACCCATGGGGAGTATATTGTTACAAAATAACGTCGTTTGGCCTAAAGAATGCTGGAGCCACTTATATGAGAGCCATGACAACCGTTTTTCATGACATGATACACAAGGAGATAGAGGTGTACGTGGATGACGTTATCATCAAATCCAAAAGAAGCACAGATCATATAGCAGATTTGAGGAAATTCTTTGATCGACTTCGAAGGTACAGCCTGAAACTGAATCCCGCAAAATGTACCTTCGGAGTCCCTGCTGGAAAGCTATTAGGGTTCATCGTCAGCCACCGAGGAATTGAGCTAGACCTGTTAAAGGTCAAGGCTATCCAAGATTTTCCACCTCCGAAGAGCAAGAAAGATGTGATGAGTTTCTTAGGGTGTCTCAATTACATCAGCCGTTTCATAGCACAATCAACTGTGATATGTGAACCGATTTTCAAAATGTTGAAGAAAGACGCTGCAACAAATTGGACTAAAGAGTGCCAGAAAGCCTTTGACAAGATCAAGGAATATTTATCCAAACCACCTGTTCTGGTCCCATCGGAACCTGGGAGACCTCTGCTACTCTATTTATCTGTACTAGATAGGGCTTTCGGCTGTGTCTTGGACAATATGACGAGATGAGAAGAAAAAAACAGGCATATACTATCTGAGCAAGAAGTTCACACACTACGAAGCACAATATTCTTTGTTGGAACGCACCTGTTGCGCTTTGACATAGATAGCTCAAACGTTGAGGCACTACTTTTGTGCCTACACCATATATCTCATATCAAGGATGGATCCGTTAAAATACATCTTCCAGAAACCCATGCCCACAGGGAAGTTAGCAAAATGGCAGATATTACTAAGTGAGTTCGACATCATCTATGTAACTCAGAAGGCTGTCAAGGGGTAAGCGTTGGCGGATCATCTGGTAGAAAATCCTGTAGACGGAGAGTACGAACCACTGAAAACGTATTTTCCCAACGAAGAGAATCATTCGTAGGAGAAGATATCACCGAAATCTATGATGGTTGGAGAATGTTCTTCGATGGAGCTGCAAATTTCAAAGGAGTGGGTATTGGAGCAGTTTTAGTATCAGAGACATGTCAACACTATCCAGTATCCACAAAGCTCAGGTTTCCATGTACCAACAATATGGCAGAATATGAGGCTTGCATCTTGGGACTCAAGTTGGCCATTGACATGAACATTCAGGAATTGCTGTTAATTGGTGACTCAGACCTTTTGGTACATCAAGTTCTAGGAGAATGTGCTACAAAGAATACCAAAATACTGTTGTATTTGTACTATGTACAAGAATTGAAGAAGAGATTCACAAAGATAGAGTTCAAACATGTTCCAAGAATCCAGAGTGAGTTCGCAGATGCATTGGCCACTCTATCTTCCATGATACAACACCTAGACAAGAATTTCATCGACCCTATGCCGGTAGGGATTCATAACCAGCCAGCTTATTGTGCTCATGTTGAAGAAGAATTTGAAGGAAATCCATGGTTCTATGACATCAAAGAATATTTAGCAAAAGGAGAATACCCGGAGCACACAAATCATACTTAGAAATGCACACTCCGAAGATTATCTAACCACTTCTTCCAAAGCGGAGGGATTCTATACAGAAGGACTCTAGATCTGGGGTTATTACGGTGTGTCGACACCAAGGAAGCATCCAAATTGCTCGAAGAAATACATGCCGGAACTTGGATACTACACATGAATGGTTTTGTCTTAGCTAAGAAGATATTAAGAGTAGGGTATTTTTGGATAATTATGGAAATAGACTGCATTAGGTATGTCCAAAAGTGTCATCAATGTCAAGTACATGCTGATATGATATGAGTGCCACCTAATGAACTCAATGCAACAAATGCACCTTGCCCTTTCTCCGCTTGGGGGATGGATGTCATCGGTCCAATCGAACCAGCCGCTTCAAATGGGAACAAGTTCATTCTAGTGGCCATAGACTATTTCACAAAATGGGTTGAAGCCGCATCTTACAAGGCTGTAACTAAGAAGGTCGTAACAGATTTTGTTAGGGATCGTATTGTCTATCGATTCGGGGTACCAGAGTCAATCATCACTGACAACACCACCAACCTTAACAATGATTTGATGAGATCCATGTGCGAAACCTTCAAGATCAAGCATAAGAATTCCACAGCATACATGCCACAAATGAATGGAGTTGTGGAAGCTGCCAATAAGAACATCAAGAAGATATTAAGGAAGATGGTAGATAATCACAAACAATGGCATGAGAAGTTACCATTTTCCCTACTTGGATATTGCACCACGGTTCGCACATCAACTGGGGAAACTCCTTATTTGCTGGTCTATGGTACTGAAGCCGTCATTCCCACCAAAGTGAAAATTCCTTCTTTGAGAATCATACAAGAGGCTGAACTCAGTGATGTGGAATGGATACGAAGTCATTATGAACAACTGGCTCTCATTGACGGGAAAAGAATGAACGCAATATGTCACGGTCAACTTTACCAGAACAGAATGTCCAGAGCTTTCAATAAAAAGGTCAGGCCTAGATAATTCACACCAGGGCAATTGGTGCTAAAGCGGATCTTCCCGCATCAAGATGAAGCCAAAGGGAAATTTTCACCCAATTGGCAAGGGCCCTACATGGTTCATAGAGTACTAACAGGAGGAGCGCTCATACTTGCAGAAATGGACGGAGAAATTTGGCCAAAACCTATCAACTTAGACACAGTCAAGAGATACTATATTTAGTTTGTTTACATTTCTTCATTAGATGTAACTGAACTACGCTTGACCTGATTCCTGTTTAAGAGGGGATAAGATCTTCATTTTGCCATGGTCAGAAACTGGGGCAGAATTTTGAGGAGGACCCTCAAAATTCTAAAGCAAGGAAGTCGCAATGTCTCTAAAATATGTCACAATCATTGGTTCATCTAAATTACTTGATATTACATACTACTATATTTAAATAACTACATTCATCATATGCAAACATATTTTTCAAAAACTTTATAAACAGCCAGATGCTGCACAGGGTAACTCAAACAGGATCTTAAGACAAGAGCAAAAACAAAGCGAGAAGGCGAAAACACGGACCAACCTTCCCCGTAAACTCATGATTTTTCTTTGGATGCAGGCACAATGAACATAACAAGAATATGCGCAAATACATACACACATCAGAATCACTACCTTCATAATGACAAAGTTGGCAAACGCAAACAGATCTCCAGCTGAGAAATACTTTGCCTTGTCACTACCACTCATTGTTTTCTTGCATGAGGCTAAGCATTGCCTCATTAACTGCACAAGGCTAAGTACTGCCTTTCTTTGCATGAGACTAAGCATTGTCTCCTATTTGCATGAGGCTAGGCATTTCCTCCTTAACTGCACAAGGCTAAGCACTGCCTTTCTTTACATGAGACTAAGCATTGCCTCCTATTTGCATGAGGTTAAGCCTTGCCTCCTTAACTACATAAGGCTAAGAACTACCTTTCTTTGCATGAGACTAAGCATTGTCTCCTATTTGCATGAGGCTAAGCTTTGTCTCCTTAACTGCATAAGGATTAGCACTACCTTTCTTTGCATGAGACTAAGCATTGTCTCCTATTTGCATGAGGCTAAGCTTTGTCTCCTTAACTGCATAAGGATTAGCACTACCTTTCTTTGCATGAGACTAAGCATTGTCTCCTATTTGCATGTGGCTAAGCCCTGCCTCCTTAACTGCATATGGCTAAGCACTGCCTTTCTTTGCATGAGACTAAGCATTGTCTCCTATTTGCATAAGGCTAAGCATTGTCTTTATCGCATGAGACTATGCATTGTCTCCCCTTCTTGCATACGGCTAAGAACTGCCTTTTCCTCAAGATTAAATACTATCTCCATTACGTCATCTAAGACCTGGCATTATCCTCTACTCACCTAGGGCTAAGCATTGCCCTCACCTTACCCAAGACTAAGCCTTGTCTTGTCTTATCTTCGCATATGATCAAACACCATGTCTTTGCATTTCATGGGATGAAACATTGCCATTTTGTCCAAAGGCGTCATAGTTTGAAGGCATCATCCTCATAGCCGGAAGACACCATTCCATGGCCCGAGGATCTCTCAAAAGTGTACATCATTATTCAAAGGCATCATTTTTCAGAGGCACCATTCTCATAGCCCGAGGACATCATTTCATGGCCTGTGAATCCCTTATCACATGATTCGTAGCCTAGGACGTCATGGTCTAAGGACATCATCCTCACCGTCCAAAGACAATCTTCATGGTCCGAAGGAAATTTGCATCATGTTTAAATTCTCGCAATAATCCATATATACTTGCATGCATCGTGTTTTAAGTTTTGCAGGTAATCCAGGAAGTAACCGTTCTCCTAACGGGAGTAATATTCGCTCCGATTTCCATTCATAGCGTTCACATCCTGCAATTATTTCAAGCATAACCCAATCACTATCAGTTACCCACTTCTACTTGATAATCGTTCAGATACTCGTCCTGAGATACATCCGTAATGTTTCAGGTAACGTATAAATTATCTGATACCATCCTACCCAAAAGAACCCTTTCCGAAGCATACGATCATTCCTATAATAGCTCCATCGGTTTTGTTTGTCGTTGGATCTAGAACTACACACGACCTGATTCCCGTAATACCAGGGATATGTAGGCAACTCAGGAACCAGGGTTCGGCCTCCATTTGTTTTTAAAAAAAACAATCATCTTATTCGGTCAAAATTGGTCATCATTTTCTTTACCTGACAACTCTTTCATCATTCCTAGGTAAAGAGGGGCAGTTGTTGATACCCAATTTTGCCCTCATATATTTTTCAAATAATATGCATACTTTCAAAATATCATTTTTGTATTATTATTAATTTATAGGATTTGCACAAGCATTTCCTATAATTTTTCATAATTTCAGAGTTTTTAAATTAATCTTTCTTGCATTAATTTACATAAAAATTCAGTAAACACTCTTTTAAATTATTTGTGATGACTTAATCACCTAAAATTATTCTTTGCATCCCTAGTACATTTTTGAAATATTTTTACCCCATTTGTTATATAATTACAATGGTATTTTTAGGCTATTTCCATAAATTTGCAATAATAACCTACATTTTGCATTCTTATTGCAATTGATATTTATTTAGGGTCAAAAAAATATCTTACATTTTATATAGTCTTCTATTATTGTAAAGTATTAATTTTTATAAGTAGCATTTTTATATATTTATTTAGCTATTTATTTAAATTCTTTATCTTTTAATTTCTATTTTAGCTGGCCCAATTTTGAGTCAAATTTTCGGACCAAACCAGCCCAATACAGTAACCCAATAACCCTATACCAAACCGGTCGTGACCCGCCTAGCCAACCCGATCCAACCCCTCTTTAAAATCCTGGCCGTTGATCTCTAATATCAATGGCCCACATTTAATCCCCTCTTTTAAATCACCCAACCCCAAACCCTAATCCTATTTCCTCTAAATCCGCCGCCCTAAAACTCTCCCCCTCTCTGAAGAACCCTAATCGCCGCCTCTCTAAATCCCTCTCCTAATCCCTTTTCTAATGGGATTCTTCTCTCATTTACTTACCATATTTGTGTGTTTCCGCTACTGGTTGATTCTCTATGGTATCACCTAGTACTTGCCTAAACATGGTAAGTACTACTTCTTCTATTCTGTCCGATTGATTTCTATCTCTTGAATTTGGACCATATTTCGTCTACACACATTCTATTCTACACTGTGTGAGTCCGATGTTGTTTGTATTTTGCTGATTTATACTTTCCCTAAAAATTAGGGTTTACCAGATTTTCTCTCTTAAATTGATTTCAAATTGATTTGCATGTTTCTTTTCCTTGTTTGTTGTTTAAATTATTCTGTTTCCTTATATGTTTGCTCGATTTTTGACTACTATATAAACCCCCTCATTTTCCCTTCTGGGCGAGACTTTGACAAAATCGATTTCTTCACTAAAAATATGAGGTTTTTTCTACTCTCTTGCTTGGTATTCTGTATTGGCCGGCTGAAAGCCAAGGCCATTAGCATCTTATTACTTAACCCGTTCTTGGTGCGAGAACTGCCCTGAGTTCATCGAAGCTCTTGGGAACTTTGACGCATTAGGGATTCTGGGTTTTCTGTGGAAACCTATTCTTTATTGTTCTTCGCTTAACAGGTGAGTCATCATTGGTATCTATGGTTTGTATACATTTTCATTCCTGAAATTGGTCAAATCAGTATATATTCTGGATTGGTTTTGTGTGTAATTCCGTTTCCTTTCCTTAACTCTTTAGGTCTCTTTAGCCTTTAGCTTCAAGCATGCCTAAACCTGGTTCTATTAAGTTTTGACCAGTCAATGTGTTAGAAATTATTACTGTTTGGGACCCTTATACTTGTTATCATATTCTGGTTTTTAATTTAGTCTTTTGCTATCAATTTTGTTACTTGAATATGCCTCTCTAGCATATTTTGTACTTCTTTAGTCGAGTAGTTGATTGAGTTCAAAAGCATGAATATGTACCCCACTGTATGGCACAAGCCTGTTTCCCCTCATATTCTGAATTTCTGTATTGATGACTTGCCTATCCGACATGTTTTGACCCTGCTCTCTATCAGTATGCCCTTTAGCATGTTTAACACCCTCATCCAGTATGTCTTAATTCCCTGTTTCTTTAGTGGTTACTTGGCCTGTTATAATATGTGTTTCAACGCTGCCTTACCTCCTGATGAGAATTAACCTATTTGTCTTGTGATGCTAAGATGCATACTTAGCCTAAATCGGACTTCTTAGGTCTCAACTTGTTAGTGTTGATTTTTTGTCAAACTTTGCAAACATGTTCCTTCCCCCAATTCTCCCAATATGTGTTTGTGATTTGTTGTTTTGCCAAACGTTGAAGTTCTACTTAACAAGTCTTATGACCTGCTTGACTTGCTATTCTGTATGCTCAACTTGGCTATGTTTACTTTAGGATATGAGTGTATCCCCTAACTTCTGTCCACTCTCCTTACTTGTAACTTATGCTATTCTGGTCTTTTCATTCTTAGTCGGCTGAATGCCAAGGCTACCTAGGTTCTATTGTTGGCCTCCCTAGTGTAAGCACTGATCGAGGTCTAATTGAGACCCTTCTGAACTCTGACACACTAGGGCTTGGTCCTTAATCAGTCCCTCAATCTCAAACTCTTCCTATTAACTCTACTTCCTTTTGTTATGTGTTGTGTACTTGAATTGGCTGATTTAAATGGTGCAACACTTGGTGCCATGGTTGAGTAAACTGATTCTGGACTCCTCTATGGATCCCTGATGTATTGAATGTGGCTCTTTGTTGAAGGCCTGGGTATGCTGTGTAAGAGCTATTGAAGGCCCAGACAATGCTAGGTATTTATTTTATTTTATTTGGGCCTTCTATGGGCCTCTTATCACTATTATGTAATATTTGTATATTTTACTCATTATTGGGCATGTAATAACCTTTTGTATAAACAATTGGGGTGTTAGTAAAAAGGGAATGGATAGAATTTAATATCTAGATGCAATGGGTAGATAACATGCCTATAGGACTTGGTAATATGTTTGCTATATGTGTTGTTCGATCATATGAGCACTGTAGAGATCATGCCATTAGAAAAAGCACACACACACACACACACACTACATGTTCACCATTAAACATGACTTCAAATGCTATGTCTACTGCTACGTATTTATAGACAGCATGCCTATAGGAAGTGAGCACTCCTTCAATTTGTATGACTACTTTCAACTGTATTAGAAACCTGCCTATAGGAACAAATGTCAATGAACTTTCCTTCAATTCACTATTAGGTAATCGCTAGAAATCATGCCTATAGGATTTTGATCACTTCGTTTGCTATTGTATCACATTGTTCACTAGAAATCTTGTTTATAGGACTAAGTGTAAATAAAACGAGTTCTAATTATCAGCTATTAGAGATCCTGCCTATATGAAATAATTGCTTGTTAATAGATTAATATTAGACTACTTAAACACTGTTCCTGAGCGACATTGTTAGGAAAATCTGGATAATTCTGGGACTCTCTCCAGCAGATTCTTTTATACCCAACTGCGTAGATTACCTAGGCATCACACATATAGGATTGGTAACTTAAAACTTTCAATAACCAGCTTGTCATACTTGCATAATTCTGTCTATAAGCAATATCTTACATATGGAATTGCCTGCGTACTTTGATCACATAGAAAGCATGTCTATAGGCTTAAGATTCTGAAGTTTGCCAATTCCTAATTGACATATGTGTTTGCGTGCGTTTGCTGCTTAGGTGTGGAGGTCAATATGAGCCTTTAATTTTTTTTATGTTGAGTCCTTATATGTTTTTCTTGTCGCCTAGTAGTTTTTTGGAATTTTGAGCTGCCTAGATAATGGTCTAGAACCATCTAAATAGAGGTCCAAAGCATCCTGGGCCATAGGTATGGGACAGGTAATGCACGCATAGGGTACGACTTAGAATTGAATTAGAACGCTTTTAGGTAGTAACTTTAACATAGTAATCGGGTAGGAGGAGATGATAGTCTATGCCCGCTGTTTAGCCTAAAGGGTGATCCTTTAGGCTAAACATAGGACCCCCCCATTAGAACGGAAAATAGTTGCACCTCCCTATTCAAAATCTCTTTGTAATAAAATTCTTAGATTTTGTACTCTCTTTGCTTACTTGATCATATAGACTAATCCATATAATTTAAGTTCGGCCAGAACCCACAGTTGTGGACCTCGAGGAGTGCCTAACACCTTCTCTTTGAGGTAACTTAAGCCCTTACCCGATCTTTAGTGGCGTTGACTAGTTAAAACAAAGTTATTTGCATTATAAGTGCCCTAACGCACCTTATAAAATCATTAGTGGTGACTCTCCTCTTTTAATACCTCATTTAAATGAGTTGTCACACGTCGAATCCCTCCTTTGCGAGAAAAAGGGGGCACGATAGACCCTTTTGAAAATGATTGGAGTGTAATAAAATTTGTTTCTAAGGTTTATAAGTGTAGGTAGGAAAAATTAATCTCAATTGAGATGGTGTTGACGAACCTATGTCAGGTGCGGCGACATGGTTTCACCCGCGAGTTTATGTGTAATAGTAAAATCAGCAATTTGATAACCTCAGAATAATTTTTAGCATGTTCGAGGATGACGTTTGTTTAAGAGGTGGAGGATGTAACGACCCGACTTGTCGTTTTGAGAATTAATGTCCCGTTCGACAGTTTAAGATCTCGAGCAGCTTCGTAATGCGTATTATGACTTGCGTGTGTGGTCGAGTTTGGTTTTTGGAAGGTTCAGAATTAAATTGGAAGAACAATCCTTATTTTTGAAGCTTAAATGAAAAGAGTTGACCGGAGTTTTATTTTTGAGAAAACGACTCCGGAATAGGATTTTGATGATGTCAATAGCTTCGTATGGTGATTTCGGACTAAGGTGTATGTCCAGATTTGGATTCGGAAATCCGTAGGACAATTTGACTCATTTTGGCGAAAGTTGAAAAATGGAAGATTTTTAGAAAGTTTGACTAGGAGTTGACTTTATTGATATCGGGGTCGAAATTCGATTCCGGAAATTGGAACAACTCCATTATGTCATTTAAGACTGATGTGCAAAATTTGAAGTAATTCCAAATTGATTTGATACGTTTCGGCGTAAATTATCGAATTTGGAAAATTCATAAACTCATGATTCGATTCGAGGCGTGATTTGTAATTTTGACATTGTTTGATATGATTTGAGGCCTCGATCAGGTGCGCGTTATGGTATGGGACTTGTTGGTATGTTAGGACGGGGTCCCGAGGGGCTCGGGTGCGTTTCGGGGTGGTTTCGGACGATTTCTAGGCCATTTTTAGTTGCTAGTTTTTGGCCACAGAGGTATGCATCGTGATCGCGGACATACGGTCGCGATCGCGAAGTGCAATTTTGCTGTTTGGACACTGTGAATCGCGATCACGGAAGCCTTTTCGCGATCGCGTAGAGGAAAATTCTCTTTCACTGACCTGATTTTGGAAGCTTATATCTCGCAATCTATAAGGAATTTGGAGATATCATGACCCAAAATCCGACTTGCCGCGATGGCACCTAATCTCACCTGCTAGATATGTCAAATAACAATAACACGATTCAATTAATATTTAACTGACTCTAATGGACTCTCCAAGGACTGGTAGTACAAAGCTGGTGTGAAATAAAATACATCATCTGTTTGAATTATACACGAACAAATTAATAATTCTAAAGCTACCAAGAACAAGAGGCAGCTGTGACTGGATCGCAGGTACATCTTCAATGCTAGCTCCCGCCATTCACAACAATATCAACATCCAAAATCTGCACGCAAGGTGCAGAAATGTAGTATGAGTACAACCAACTCCATGTACTAAATAAGTAACAAACCTAACCTTAGGTTGAAAGTAGTGACGAGTTTATACCAAGCTCAGAGTCCACACCCATATCCAATAACATCTCATAACAATAAAATTGAGGCAACACAAAGAACAACTCAATAATAAAATGCTCAGCTCATTTACAGTTCCTGAAATATAAACATTTTCTTTTCAAGTATAATAGTAAAACTCAATTCTTTTCATCCAAATCACCAAAATATGAGTAAGTCTGAAAACTATGATTTTTACCAAAAACTTTCTTCGACAATAGGAAATTTCATTTTCAAATGGCATGAGGAAAGTACATCTCTATGCCTACATGTCAATGCGCATGCCAATGCAATACAACATAGTTATAGAACCATATGCATACTCTGAGAGTATCAATTCACTCAGTCCTCCCAGTCACTCAATCCTCTCAGTCACTCGGTCCTCCCAATCACTCAATCCTCACAGTCACTCATGCCTCATAGTCACTCAATCCTCCAAAATCACTCAGAACTCGCGCTCGGAACTCGCACTGGCACTCGGCACTCGCACTCAGTAGGTACCTGCGCTCACTGGGGGTGTGTACAGACTCCAGAGGGGCTCCTTCAGTCCAAGCTCTATAACAAGCCAATCATGGCATAAATCAAGAAAACCTGTTGCGGCGTGCAGCCCGATCCCATAAACATCCTCACCACCAGGACCTCGGCTCACTCAGTCATCAATCTCTCCAGTCTCTTAGGATAAACAATGTCATGCAAATCAGCCCCAAAATGATGATATGATGTATCAATAAAGATCAACAAAGACTGAGATATGATATAAATGAATGAACATGACTGAGTTTCAAATTTCAATTTAAACAAATTCAACAACAATATGACCTCTGTGGGTCTCAATAATACTGGTATATAGCCTCAGCATGATTCTCAGCTCAAATTCCTTTAACATATGACAGTACAAGGAAAATGCCAAGATTTGTTTACAATAAAATTCCACGGAATCAATTACGTCATAATTTCAACTGTGCACGCCTACACGCCCGTCACCTAGCATGTGCGTCACCTCCAACCTAATCACATAATACGTATATTCAGGGTTCATACTCTCACATCCAAGTTTAGAAGTGTTACTTACCTCAACAAGACGAACCCAACATCGATCAAGCTAATCAATACTCAGGAAATTTCATTTCGCGCGTATCTACCTCTGAATGCCTTCTTCTCTCCTCAATTCATTGCCAACGATCCGAAACTAAAATTCACCCCTTAATGATACTCCAATGATCTACTATACTGAGCAACTTCAATCTACAATATCAACATTCAATGGGACCAACATTAGTAACTAATTCTATAGTTTAGGCCATTTAGACAATTTACCAAATACCTAGTGGGCATACATTTATACATTTCTTAACCATATAATTAGTTCTTCTAACTATCATAATTTACCAACAATTCATCCCAACATCATTATTTAACAACTTATAATTCTAACATCACATGTGTGACCAACCATTCTTACCCAACCAAAACAATTTCATCAAATAATCATTTTTCAATTTCTACAATGGGTATTCATTTAAATTGAGAATTCCATGAGTTCCAATACTTGATTCATACTCATATTTCCATAATAAATCCATACATGTATACATAATACTCTCACACCCAAGAATCATACTTCTTATGACCGACTTTTAATCAAAATCCCGAAATTGAAAACTAGGTTATGGAACCTTACCTCTTTCATGAAGAACTTGAAGGATTTCTTGTTGGATTTCAGGGCCTGGAAAAGAATTCAATGAACAAGACACTTCATCTACTTTCTGTCTCTAGATCATTCTCACTTCTCTCTAAAATCATCAGATAATTGCCCCAAAACAAGCCCCAAAGCCTATTTATCAAAATGGTATAGGGTTATGAAAATAGAAAAATTAACCCTCCAAAATCAGGTTTGCGGTTGCATAATAGACCGAAGAACGGGTATGCGGGTCGCAAAATGCACCACAGAATTGATGCCCAGAACTGGGTTGCGCTGGACAGGTCTGCGACCAGTTTTGCGGTCGCATAACCACTTTTGCGATCGCATAACCACTTTTACGATCGCAGAATTGGCCGCAGAATCACCTTCTGCCAGCCTTTGGTAATTTGGTCATAACTTCTTGTAGGAGTGTCCAAATGACAAACAATCTGAAAAATTAGAAACTAAACAAATAGACCTTTCGTTTGATAGGTAATAAACCGTATAATTCTTTATATCATGAGAGTTATTCTCATTTGAAATTAGATCTTGTGCGAACTCACTTGACACTTTATCCAATCATATAAGTTTCAACTTGACTTAGCCTTGTAGCTCTTATTAGACCCTACATCACTGATAATATGCCTTGTACACTTATTATCATATCCAATTGGTATCCATTATATTAATAGTCCTCATCCGCACACAAAATAAAATAATTAGCGCACAACAACTTTCTTACTAGCGCGTAAGTACTTCGAATTGTTTTTTCCAGGGTGTTACAGGAGATGATCCAAAAATAAAGGTTGTAGACATTTGTGTCTAGTTTTAAGAAAACCAAACCTTTTGGAATTTGAAGTTGTGTACAAAAAAGTTATGATGGATACACTACAGGTTGTCTAGGAAGAGTTTGGAAATCGCGAAGAAGAAATTGCTTCTGCATAGGGCTGACTTTGGAATCTTATATCTTGAAATCTATAAGAAATTGGGAGATAGAAAAATATGAAAGTTGTATCTATTGATGTCTAGTTTTCAAAAGGTCAAACCATTCGTCATTTAGAATTTTGTACAAAAGGTTATAACCATTATACTAGAGGCCGTCTACAAGAGTTGGGGAGTTTGTGCTTCGCGATCGCGAAGAGAAAATTTGAGCTGGAAAATTTTGTGCTTCGCGATCGCGAAGAGTAAATGCCTAGACATAAGCTATATTTCAAGGTTTCGGCCATTTTAACATATTTGAAGCTATGGAGCTCGGATTGAAGTGATTTTAGAGGCAATGTTCGGGAGATTTGCAAGGGAAATATCAGGGGTAAGTGTTCTTAACTCAATATTGGTCAAATTACCCGAATCTATTGCTATTTTTATCATTTAATTGGTGATTTAAGTTGGAAAAATTATGAAAATCCTTAAGTTTAGATTGAAGAATTGAGGGTCGAGTTGATGTCGGAATTTGGTAAAATTGGTATTGTAATGACCTAACCGGTCATTTTAACTTTTAGAACCCCGTCCCCTAAAATAAAACTCCCCGTATGTGATTTTAATGATTTATGACTTGCGGGGATGGTTGGTTCGGGATTTGAAAGTGTTTGGGTTGAAATCGGAACACTTGGTTTCTTAAGTTAGCCTTAAAAGGTCAAGTTTGACTTCGGTCAATAGTTTGAGAAAACGACGCCGGAAGAGGGATTTGACGATTCCAATAGGTTTGTATGATGATTTCAGACTTGGGCGTATTTTCGAATCAGGTTTTGGATAACCCGAGAGCATTTTGGCGCTTAATAGTGAAAATCAACTATTTGAAGGTTTAAAGTTCTTTAAATTTGGTTTGGAATAGGTTTTGGAGAAATCGAGGTCCATTGGGAATTCTGAGTCTGGGAATAGCTCCGTATAGTGATTTAAGACTTGCACGCAAAATTTCGTGTCATTCCGAGTAGTTTAAGTATGTTTCGGCGTATTAGAAGTAAATTGAAGAACTTGAAGTTCTTAAGTTTGATTCAGTTTAGTTTGGGGTATGATTCTTAGATTTGATGTTGTTTTACACATTCAGTGAGTTTGAGCGAGTCCGTTTTATGATTTCAAACCTTTTGGTATGTTCGGGCGGGGCTCCGGGGACCCCGAGTATTAACCGGACGAGGCTCAGATCAATTTTGGAATTTTGAAGAAGAGCTGAAGCTTCCAGATTCTAGTATGATCACACCTGCTCATGGTCAGACGCAGGTGCGAGCTCGCAGGTGTGAGCTACCAGCCGTAGGTGCGAAGGAGAGGATCTTCTCGGCCATCGCAGATGCGAAGAATTGGGCGCAGAAGCGGACGTGCAGGTGCGGGTTTTGGGCGCAAGTGTGGAACCAGTCCAAGAGGAAACATCTCGCACCTGTGAGGCTTTTCTGCAGGTACGCAAGCCGCAGGTGCGAACACCTTCCTCAGGTACGAAAAACTTGTCTGGGCAGAACCTTAAAACGGATGAAGCTCAGTCCATTTTTGTTCATTTTTCTTCCATGTTTGGGCGATTTCAGAGCTTTTTGAGAGGAGATTCCAACTAGCAATTTGGAGGTAAGTTAATTCTACACACCTTGAGTTAAATACATAGGTTATAGGTAGATTATAACTAGTAAATCTTAGAAATCAAAGGTTTAGATGAAAAACCTAGATTTTTATAAAAATAAGATTTTAACCATGAAAATGGTTATGGAATTGGGCAGAAATTATGTATTTGAGTTCTTGAGATTATGGGTAACGTTTTCATCCGAATATTTCTAGAATCCGGGCACGTGGGCCCGGGGTGAATTTTAGTAATTTTACTATTTTAGTTAGAGTAATTTAATTAATAGCCTAAATTTGAATTATTGAACATGTATTAATTATTATATATAATATTTGGATAGCTTCGGATTTTTCAGCATCGAATTGAGAAATTAACGCGACGTGGTAATCGGAAAGCGGACTTTGAGATAAGGTAAGTCTCTTGTCTAATCTTGTGAGGGGAAATTACCCCATAGGTAATTAAATTAATAATTATTGCTAATTGTGGGGGCTACGTACGCAAGAGGTGACGAGAATCCGTGCGTAGATACTATTAATGCTAAAGTCCGTGTAGTTTAGGATTCAAAAGTTTACTATTAAAATTAAGCATTTCAGATTTTTATCTTTTAATATTTTTATTGGAGGTAGGCATATATATATATATACATATATATATATATACATATATATATATATATACACACACATATATATATATGTATATATATGTATATACATATATATATATGTGTGTATATATATATATATATATATATATATATATATATATATATATATATATATATATGTATATATATATATATATTCCTACCTCCAATAAAAATATTAAAAGATAAAAATCTGAAATGCTTAATTTTCTATTTAAATTAATTAATTGTTAAAAGAAATTGTTCATCCTCCCGAATTTTTCTTATAATAAATATATTCTCCTTCCATAGGTACATAAAAAAATGTCCTCCTTTTTTGTGGAGCGGGCCTAACGCCTCGACAGGATAGATGCATCTATGGATCGCGCCGCACGTCCCTCGGCAGTGTAAACGGGACGTATGACCTCGGAAGAAATCATGCCTAATAATAATAATAAATACACGATGTCTCGATGTTTTTAATTTGCAACTTGTGAATTTAATTAATAGTATGGAAGTTGTTGAAATTAAAAGAATTTAATTATTTTTGCTGATTTAATAAAATTATTGTTAACCCTGTGAATCATTCTGATTTAAATAAATTCTATTTTATTCTATTTATTATTGTTGACCCTTAGTGAGTGTCAAAGTCGACCATCTCATCTCTATCACTTCGAGATTAGGCTTGATACTTACTGGGTACACGTTATTTACGTACTCATACTACACTTGCTGCACTTTTTGTGCAGGACCTGAGGCAAGTACTAGTGGAGGACCTATCATCTTACACCTCACCAAGGCCCTTACTTTTGTTATCAGGGCCAGTTGATTGGGGTGTAAAGGGAGTGGTGCAAGGATTGGCATAGCCGGGTCACTCCCAGGCACAAAAATATGTCAGGGTATTTACGGACACCAGCTCTTCTGACAAGATAGATAGTTCATAGTCTTCGGAGTCTGTTAATCAGGGTTTGTCTGTGTATGTCTTGGGATATGCGAATGATGAGGAGGGTTGTTAGGCCAAGAGGATGAAGGTGGCTGATAAGGATGTGAGGATTCCGCTTTGAAGTGTGTTTGAGTGATGAGCTGCCTTTCTGCAGCTACCAATATCTCTCCTTGTATTTTCATTCTGTCTATTTTTATTCCAGACATTATTTAGAGTATTGTATAATCTACTAGATGCTCATACACTTGTGACACCAGGTCTTGACACACACATTGGTAGAATTTAAAATTGTATTATTTTCTTGGATTTAAGTTAATCGGTATCTCTTCTAATTTCTTGAATATTGCTAAAAACACATTACTTAGGAAATTATTCTGAAAATAATTGATATATGTTTAATTTATTTGTTGGCTTGCCTAGCTGTAGTGTTGGGCGCCATCACGGCCTATAGGTAAAATTGGGTCGTGACAGGTATGGTTGGACTCGTGGTTGAATGTGCGTTCATATTTTGTAACTTTTATCGGGTTCCGAGACGGCTTTGGGCAAAGAGCAACTCGAAAGTACTTTACTTCAGTCCCAGTACTAAAAGACGTGACTTCAGGAGTGGATTTCAGAAGGAAAGACTTCGTTTACTTCCTGCAAATTACCCTCTTTCGTACCTCCGCCTTTCCCTTCTAGTCATGGTCACCATCTTGTTATCACCATGTAAGACTACTTCACCAAGTGATAGTTGGTGTGAAATGAGTGGATTCTGGGATAGGAGGTCTTGTCGGTATGGAACCTACCCTTCCGGAGTGAAGGATTGTCATCCTATAGCCGAGTGTTTTTAATTTGGTTTAGAGTCGAGTGATGAAGCTCATGATTCTGCCGTTAGTGAGTATCGGGCCCCTTTTTTGTTTCCTAGGTTACACCTTTAGAATAACCCATAAGGGAATTTTTTCTACTCCCCCCAATCTTCACTTTACGCCACGCCGACTCCCCTTTCGTCATAGATGTAGATGGGATTGGATTTATAGTGCCAGTTGGGGTAGGTATAAACCTTCATTCATCTTCTTCGATCTTCCTTGGAATATCCATCATCTTGGTCTCGACCTTGTTGAGCTCTCCCTGATCGAAAGTTCCTATTTTGCTGCCTTTTCGATCGTCTCCGACTCCCTAAAAAATAAGAGTACTTGGTGACCTTCTACGGGATGCTATCTCTCTTCTCCTTCATCACTCAACCATCAAAATATGGTATATAATTAACAAACTCTTTTTTTGATATTTACTTAAAACTATACTGAACCACCTATCTATTCGTTTTTTGGCGCTGTCCCGACACCCACTCCTCCACATTCATAACTGTTACCAGATCCCCTCTGCTGATCCTTTTCTTATCTCCTCTGCAGCAAGCTCTGCTGGCCTCGCACTCCAAACTGATGGCGTCTCGACGTTCTCCTGGCGCTCTCCCCAATATGAACAGTTCAATCAAACTTGTATGTGTGAAGCATATTGAAAGTGACATTGACAAAGCAAAGCATAGATTCCCTAGAATGTTAGAACTCAGACATGGCCGCAATTAGCCGAATAGAAGAAAATCATAAGCTTGAAGAAAAGAGAAAAGAACCCTTGGATAATGCATGCATCAGAGGCTTGTGGGAAAACTGGTCATATGTATAGAACCAATTTCGGGATTGGGATATCGCATGCGCTAGTTTTGGGGATGTTGTTTACACTACTATTGGTAACAAATCAAAGTGCCGAAACGACTCTAGTGGTGCAAGCGAAGGTTTCAGTCTTGTCGAGCGAAGTCGATTTTAAGTGCAAATTTCAGATTTTATTGGAAAACTTGTATTTTCATATGGAATTTATTCCTATAAATTATATTGACTGAATCAAATTAATTGTGACTAGATTCGAGGAGTTCGGAGGCCGATTCGTGAGGCAAAGGCATATTGGAATAAAGAATTACACGGTTTGAGGTGAGTGTCTTGTCTAACTTTGTGTGGAGGAAACCACCCTTTAGGAATTGGGATGATTGTGTCATTCGTGTTATGTGAAGGTCGTGTACGCGAGGTGACGAATGTGTACACAATCTATATGTGGTATTTGACTGGTTTGGACCGTTAGGCTCCTTTTATACAATTGATTGTAAATATCATTTCATGATTATATCTTTTGTTGTTAGAATTGTTTGTACGTGCTTTACTTGAGATTTTTAGCACATGTTCCATCCTTGTTGTCAAGTTCACCATTTAATGCTAATTATTTATTGTAATCACTCGTTGAATTCATGCTTTACCTACTACATGCCTTATTGTTAATTGATGCTCATAAATTGTGCCTTGGCTTATGGATTGACATTTTCTAGTTATTTGATTTCATGAGCTATCGTGTAGCCTTTTTCATTAGTTGTGATTTCTTTGTGTAGCCTCGTCATTTCTCTTGATTTTGTGGTATGCCGTAGTTGATTGTAAATTGGTTGGTAATTATTGAGAGGGATCGGGTTGCACACCGCGACCGATATAATTTAATATTTTGTTGGATCGTGTTGCGCGTCGCAATGAATATGATTTAATATTGAGTGGAATCGAGTTGCGCGCCGCAACAGATATGATTTAATATTGAGTGGGATCGGTTTGCATGCCACATCATATATGATTTAGTATTGTGTGGGATCGGGTTGCACGCCTCAACGAATATGATTTAATATTGAGTGGGATCGGGTTGCACGCCGCAACATATATGATTTAATATTGAGTGGGATCGGGTTGCACGCCCCAACATATATGATTTAATATTGAGAGGGATCGGGTTGCATGCCGCAACAAATATGATTATTATTGTGAGGGATCGGGTTGCACGTCGCAACAAATGTACAAATATGAAATTATTGTGCTATTAAGGTTAATTCCGATTGTGATTCTCACTATGCATTTCATGCTAGGATGGTTACTCTGATTCCTTAAACCACCTCATTGTATTTTTATTATAATTAATTAACCATCAATATATTAAAAATGGAACATTATGGACTTCTTGTGTGAGTCATGCATCCAATATGATATGTTAAGTTGCTGAGAATTTAGCAGAGGTATATGAACAAATTTTCAAGCAATTTCACTTGTGTGTCTTTCAAAAATAAAAACTTATATCTTGTTCGAAGATCTACTAATTTAAATGGTGATTATATTGTTACTCTAATTGATACCTTAACTTTCTTATTATCATATTGTCGTGTAATTATGTGAAAATTTGGTAATACATTTTACTTTAATAAAACCCATATTTATCTCGTTAAAATTTGATTGAATGTCTTAATTGGTATAAATACAATATTATATTGGATCTCATATTTTTCTAAACTAAACTCAATTGATATTCTATTTGCACAACCTCTCCACTATGTTAGCTTAATTAAATACTAAATTGGCTTAGTAACTCATTTGATACTTTGCTATGTTCAAGTTGGAATTTGTATTTAAGTTATTCATCATTTCATGGTAAGGACTAGAGTAAAAGCACGAAGGGTGATGCCGTGCCATTTTTATATTATATTTGTACTCTGACCGTGTTGTTGCTTAATTGCTTGATTGTTTGTTCGAAACCTTCCATGTTATAATTATTTTCATTGTTAATTTGTATTAGAAATTCTTCTATTATATGCCTTACATTGATTATTGATTGTTTGTACAGGTTTATATGTCTGGTAGATGTCTTGACCAGGCCTCGTTACTACTCTATCAAGGTTAGGCTTGATACTTACTGGGTACCGTTGTGGTATACTCATACTACTCTTCTGTATATTTTTGTACAGATCCAGGTACCTCATTGTTGTTTATAATCTTGCTAATTGGTTGGACATTGCTGTGGAGACTTAAGGAATACCTGCTGTCGCGTTCGCAGGACCAATAGTTGTATTTAGAGATTTTTCTAGTAAACTCTATAGAGATGTGACTTGTACTACCGGTGCTTGAGATTAGGTGCCATCACGACATCCTACGGAGGGAAATTTGGATCATGACAAATACAAATATGATAAAAGCTTTGAGTAAATAATTATACAACAACAACAACAACAACAACCCAGTATAATCCCACTAGTAGGTTCTGGGGAGGGTAGTTTGTACGCAGACCTTACCCCTACCCTACGGTAGAGAGGATGTTTCCGATAGACCCTCGGCTCCCTCCCTCCAAGAACTCCCCAACCTTGCTCTTGGGGTGACTCGAACTCACAACCTCTTGGTTGAAAGTGGAGGGTGCTCACTACTAGATCAACCCACTCTTGTCTGAGTAAATAATTATACATAAAGAATAAATATAAGTTTCTGATAATGATCTCAAATAATATTTAAATGAAAGTTTTATTCATTCTCGTGATTTACATGTATGATTTTCCAAATAAAACTGCTTCATATCATCCCACAAGTTAAAGTAAACTTCCACATATATAATTTTTATGCATGTAACCATAATATGTTATGTTATTAGTGGATCTCATTGTAGCAATGAAATAACAAAGTTAACTATATATAGCATTGTTTACCCGAAAAATCGGATATAGTTGAATTTATAAGTAGTTCTAAGGAGATGTGATATAGCTTGACATAAATCGTACGTATAAGTGGAAATATTTAGATTCTTGGCTATAGAAATGGGATATAAATTGTTGAACTAGAAGAGTGAGTATGCTGAGTAAAACAAGCTTAAGAGATTTATTCTTCAATAAATTGAAGTAGTTTTTACTTACAATGTGTCAACCTGCTTGTGCTTACAAGGATTCCCCCTTTATAGTAGAGGGATCTTACTTTATTTATAATAAAAAATATATAGTGGAGAACCCATGATGAATTGTCTCTTCCTCGATTCCTACCAAGATTCTCTACCCTAGTGCGGTTGCAACGGATCCTGTCTGCGAGCTAGATACTGGCTCGAGCTCGGTATTGGGTCGAGCCCTCGGCCTTGAGTTCGAGTTCAACATTCGAGGTGAGTGTCAGTCGGTCTGTGCATTTCCGACAACCTTCTCTTTGCCTTGCGGTTCGATTTAGTCATGGGCTTGATAATGATACCAAGCAGATTCCTCGATCGGTCTTGGAGCTCGAAGCTTGTTTGTACTATCCTCGGAACTCGTCTCGAGCTCTCACTTCGATCGCTTACCATTTGAACTCGATCAAACATACGGAGGCCGAAATCTATTTCTACCATATACAGATAAGCTATATCACATATCCTTAGAACTACTTATAAATTCAACTATATTTGATTTTTCGGGTAAACAGTTTGGCGCCCACCGTGGGGCTAAGGATAACAGTGGTTATTTGATACAAATCCGCAATACGCACCAGTTTACAACTCCGAATCAGCAATGGCAAACCCTCGATTCATGGCTTTACCTATCGACCACGAAGCCGGCCTTCAGGATGAAACTAATAACTTGATACCCAGGGCTGGAAGGCCACTTAATGATGTCGCTGAAGCTCGAATCGAAGTACCTGAAATCTGAGTCGAAGTACCACTAGATGTCAATTCACAAGTGTCTCTTGAGGCGAACCAACGTTACGAACCGGAGAAAAGAATTCAGGGCGGTACTCGATCCGTAGCTCGAGATGCCCATAATGTGGAGGAGATTGGAGTCAGCTTACGGATGATTTTCGAGATGTTACAAGCCCAGCAAATAGCGATAGCTCAGTTGCAGAGCCAAACTCAGGTACAAAGAAGGCCAGATCCCAATCCGCTTCGGGAAATTACCCTTAGAAGGGATCTAGCCATAGCGAAGTCAAACGAGCAAGAATCTGGGACTACTCCCAAAATTACTAAATTGCTCAAGGAACTCACAAAATGAGTCGAAGTCAACGATAAAAAAGTAAAAACATATAATTCCGGGGTCGATCAGATCCCGGAAACTCCACCAATGATAAAGGGGCTGGATTCGAAGAAATTCATCCAAAAGCCTTTTCCCTCGAGTGCAGCCCCAAAACCAATCCCCAAACAATTCCGTATGCCCGAAATTCCCAAATATAACGGTACGACCGATCCTAAAAAATACGTCACCTCTTACACGTGTGCCATCAAGGGTAACAATTTGGAAGATGACGAGATCGAATCCGTGTTATTGAAAATATTCGGAGAGACCCTCTCGAAGGGAGCGATGATTTGGTATCATAATTTGCCCCCAAATTCCATCGATTCTTTTGCCATGTTTGAGGATTCATTTCTACAGGCACATGCTGGTGCCATAAAGGTTGCAACAAGGAAATCAGACCTCTTCAAAGTAAAGCAAAGCAGTAATAAAATGCTGAGGGAGTTCATGTCCCGATTTCAAATGGAACGCATGGAATTGCCACCGGTCACAGACGACTGGGCCGTTCAAGCTTTCACCCAAGGTTTGAACAAGCAAAGTTCAATAGCATCACGTCAGCTGAAGATAAATTTGATCGAGTATCCAGCAATATCTTGGGCAGATGTACACAACGGATATCAGTCAAAAATCAGGGTCGAAGACGACCAGTTGGGAGCTCCTTCCGGATCCATGCACCAGAACATGGCAGCTATTAAAAACCAGAGGGATATCGACAGAGAATGAAGGTCGAACAGAGACCGATATCAACCGTACGTCGCAAATCGAATGAACAATGGCTCAGCACGCAATTCCACTTGGAACAATCGAAGGAGTGATCGAGGACAAAATTCTCGGGGGCTTATGAGCAAGAGTGGCTTCGATAAATATGGCGATCCTATAGAGGCACCTCGGCTATCAAAGTACAATTTCAGTGTCGACGCATCGGGCATTGTATCGGTGATCGGAAGAATCAAAGATACTAGGTGGCCCAGACCCATGCAAACCGACCCTTCCCAAAGAAACCCGAATTCGATGTGCAAGTATCATGGCACGCATGGCCACATGACCGAGGATTGCACACAATTAAGAGAAGAGGTAGCCCGCCTATTCGATGAGGGCCACCTTCGAGAGTTCCTCAGTGACCGAGCCAAGAATCACTTCAGAGAAAGGGACGCCAGCAAAAAGGATAAACAAGAGGAACCTTTGCATATCATTCATATGATCATCGGTGGGGTCGATACTCCACAGGGACCCATGCTCAAGTACGGCAAGATACCGGCCATAGGGGAAAAATGAACTCGAGGTTATGTACCCGAGGGCACTTTATCATTCGGAATTGAAGAAGCCGAGGGCATCTCTCAACCTCACAACGACGCTCTGGTAATTTCTATCGTGTTAAATAAAGCTCAAATTAAGCGTGTTTTAGTGGATCCAGGTAGCTCTGCGAATATCATCCGATCTTGGGTAGTGGAGCAGCTCGGTTTGCAGAATCAAGTCGTTGCCACAGCTCGGGTCTTGAACAGTTTGAATATGGACAGTGAAACGACTAAATGGGAGATTACTCTACCAGTCAATGTAGCTAGAACCATCCAAAATACCAAATTCCACGTAATCGAAGGGGATATGAGGTACAATGCCCTACTTGGAAGACCTGGAATCCATAATATGAAGGCAGTGCCTTCCACCCTCCACCAAGTAATAAAATTTCCTACACCGGATGGCGTGAAAACAATATACGGGGAGCAACATGCTGCGAAGGAAATATTTGCAGTCAATGAGGTAACACCGATACCAATGCTATCGGTCTCGGAAAGATCGAGCACTAAAGATAGACGAGAAACCAAATAGCAATCACAGCCACCAGTCTCGATCGAACCGGCGGAACATGAAATAGAGGATGACGAGGAAGAGTTTCTGACACCTCGAGCTTTCATCATCCCCGACAACTCCAACGCCACCAAATCTACGATCGAAGAACTGGAGCAGGTTATATTAATCGAATATCTGCCCGAGAGAAAGGTATACCTGGGAACGGGATTGACCCCCGAACTCAGGGAAAAACTCATTCAATTTCTTATCGATAGCACAGACTATTTTGCTTGGTCCCATTTAGACATGACATGGATCCCACCGTCGATAACAACGCACCAGCTGAGCTTGGACCCTAGGTTCAACTGGTGAAGCAAAAAAGAAGACCTCAGTCCGAGGTAAAACACGCATTTGTAAAGGATGAGGTAACTAAACTTCTCAAAATAGGGTCAATTCGGGAAGTAAAATATCCCGAGTGGTTAGCCAACATAGTTGTAGTCCCTAAATGGGGGAACAAACTTAGAATGTGCGTAGATTATAAAGATCTAAACAAAGCATGCCCCAAAGATTCTTTTCCATTGCCTAACATCGATCGTATGATCGATGCCACAGCCGGCCACGAGATCCTTACTTTTCTTGACGCCTACTCCGGGTACAATCAAATTCGAATGAACCCGGAGGACCAGGAAAAGACTTCATTTATCACCAAGTACGGAACTTATTGCTATAATGTAATGCCATTCGGGCTAAAAAACATAGGAGCTACTTACCAACGCCTAGTGAATAAAATGTTCGAAGAACAAATAGGTAAGTCAATGGAAGTTTACATTGATGACATGCTAGTTAAGTCCTACGCACAGAGGACCATTTGAATCATTTGCAGGAAACATTCAAGATCTTAAGGAAATACAACATGAAGCTCAATCCCGAGAAATGTGCTTTCGGGGTTGGATCAGGCAAGTTCATTGGTTTCATGGTATCGAATCTTAGAATCGAGATCAACCCCGACAAAATTAAGGCCATTGAAGACATCACCATCATGGATAGCGTGAAAGTAGTGCAAAGGCTGACCGGGCGGATAACTGCCTTAGGCCGATTCATTTCGAGGTCATCAGATCGAAGCCACAAATTCTTCTCTCTACTCAAAAGGAAGAACGATTTTGCCTGGACCCCGGAATACCAACAGGCACTAGAACAATTGAAGCAGTACCTATCAAGCCCACCAGTACTTCACACTCCGAGGACAGATGAGAAGTTGTACTTATACTTGGCGGTATCGGAAATCGCGCTAAGTGGCATCCTAATTCGAGAAGAGCAAGGTACACAGTTTCCTGTTTATTATGTAAGTCGGATCTTAGGGGAAGCAGAGGCTAGATACCCTCACTTAGAGAAATTAGCACTTGCACTAATAAGCACCTCTAGAAAGTTAAGACCATACTTTCAATGTCACCCCATATGCGTTTTGACCACTTACCCACTTCGCAATATTTTGCACAAGCCCGAACTATCGGGTCGATTAGCCAAACGGGCCATCGGACTCAGTGGGTACGATATCGAATATCAACCCCGTACGACCATCAAGTCCCACATTTTAGTGGACTTCGTGGACGATTTCACGCCAACCCTCGTACCCGAAGTTGAACAGGAACTCTTGTTAAAATTGGGTACGTCGTCGGGGGTTTGGACCCTCTACACAGATGGTGCTTCAAATGTGAAGGGGTTCGGGCTTGGCATCATACTGAAACCTCCCACAGGTGGAATTATTAGACAATCCATCAAAATCACTAGATTAACTAACAATGAGGCCGAGTACGAGGCCCTGATTGCAGGTCTCGAGCTAGCTAAAAGCCTGGGAGCAGAAGTCATTGAAGCCAAATGTGACTCTTTACTAGTGGTGAACCAAGTAAACAAAACTTTCGAGGTTCGAGAAGATAGAATGCAAAGGTATTTGGACAAATTACAGGTAACTCTACACCGTTTCAAAGAATAGACCCTACAACATGTGTTTCGAGAACAAAACTATGAGGCCGACGCACTCGCAAATTTGGGGTCGTCGGTCGAGGAAGATAAGATCAACTCGGGGACTGTCGTCCAACTCTCGAGATCTGTAATCGAGGATGGACATGCCAAAATAAATTCTACGAGCTTAATCTGGTATTGAAGGAATAAGTATATTGAATATTTAAAGAACGGAAAACTCCCATCGAACCCTAAAGAATCGAGGGTTCTACGAACCAAGGCTGCTCGATTCACGCTGGTTAAAGATAGAACATTATACAGAAGGACATTCGACGGACCACTGGCGGTATGTTTGGGTCCAGGAGACACCGATTATGTTTTACGAGAGGTCCATGAAGGCACTTGTGGAAACCACTCCGGCGCCGAACCATTAATTCGCAAAATCATCAGAGCAGGGTATTACTGGGATAGCATGGAGAAGGACACTGAGGAGTTCGTTCGAAAATGTGATAAATGTCAAAGGTTTGCACCGATGATCCACCAACCCGGAGAGCAGCTTCATTCGGTCATTTCTCCATGGCCATTCATGAAATGGGAAATGGATATCGTCGACCCTCTACCATCGGCCCCAGGTAAAGCTAAATGCATTCTATTTATGACTGACTATTTCTCTAAATGGGTTGAAGCACAGGCGTTCGAAAAGGTGAGAGAAAAAGAGGTCATAGATTTCATCTGGGACCACATCGTGTGTCGATTTGAGATACCAGCAGAAATAACATGCGACAATGGTAGACAGTTTATCGGCGGTAANAGCCAAACGGGCCATCGGACTCAGTGGGTACGATATCGAATATCAACCCCGTACGACCATCAAGTCCCACATTTTAGTGGACTTCGTGGACGATTTCACGCCAACCCTCGTACCCGAAGTTGAACAGGAACTCTTGTTAAAATTGGGTACGTCGTCGGGGGTTTGGACCCTCTACACAGATGGTGCTTCAAATGTGAAGGGGTTCGGGCTTGGCATCATACTGAAACCTCCCACAGGTGGAATTATTAGACAATCCATCAAAATCACTAGATTAACTAACAATGAGGCCGAGTACGAGGCCCTGATTGCAGGTCTCGAGCTAGCTAAAAGCCTGGGAGCAGAAGTCATTGAAGCCAAATGTGACTCTTTACTAGTGGTGAACCAAGTAAACAAAACTTTCGAGGTTCGAGAAGATAGAATGCAAAGGTATTTGGACAAATTACAGGTAACTCTACACCGTTTCAAAGAATAGACCCTACAACATGTGTTTCGAGAACAAAACTATGAGGCCGACGCACTCGCAAATTTGGGGTCGTCGGTCGAGGAAGATAAGATCAACTCGGGGACTGTCGTTCAACTCTCGAGATCTGTAATCGAGGATGGACATGCCAAAATAAATTCTACGAGCTTAATCTGGTATTGAAGGAATAAGTATATTGAATATTTAAAGAACGGAAAACTCCCATCGAACCCTAAAGAATCGAGGGTTCTACGAACCAAGGCTGCTCGATTCACGCTGGTTGAAGATAGAACATTATACAGAAGGACATTCGACGGACCACTGGCGGTATGTTTGGGTCCAGGAGACACCGATTATGTTTTACGAGAGGTCCATGAAGGCACTTGTGGAAACCACTCCGGCGCCGAACCATTAATTCGCAAAATCATCAGAGCAGGGTATTACTGGGATAGCATGGAGAAGGACACTGAGGAGTTCGTTCGAAAATGTGATAAATGTCAAAGGTTTGCACCGATGATCCACCAACCCGGAGAGCAGCTTCATTCGGTCATTTCTCCATGGCCATTCATGAAATGGGGAATGGATATCGTCGGCCCTCNGATGCGGCCATGGGACAAGCTGCCTTGTTCCGCAAATGCGAGCTTTGTCTGGCAAATGCGAGGCCGCAGGTGCGAAAATATAGCCCGCAGATGCAAAAATGCTGGGCAGAATATATAAAATCGGGTCTTAGCTATTTTTACTCATTTTTTGAGTTTCAAGTCTCGAATTTGAGCGATTTCAAGGGGGATTTTCACGACTTTGAATTGGGTAAGTGTTCTATAACCAAAAGTGATTATATTTCACAAATCCATGTCTATATTCATCATTTATTTCGGATTTAGATGGGAAAAAATTAGATTTTTAAAATCTTTCAAAAACGAAAAGTTAAGATTTGAAGGCCCATTTGATATCGGAATTGGACAATTTTTGTATGGTTGAACTCGTAGCGGAACGGGTGTTCGGATTTCGCGAGTGTTTCCGGGATTTGAGACATGGGTCCCACTGTCGAATATTTTAATGAATTTCAAATTTTTATCCGAAAAATTTATAAATTCATATGGAATTAATTCCTATGATTAGTATTGAATATATCGAATTATTTGTGAATAGATTTGAAGCTTTCAGAGACAAAACTAAAAGGAAAGGTTGTGGTTGAATAATTGATTGAAATTTACAAAGCAAGGTAAGTATCGTGATTAACTTTGACTTGAGGGAATAGAACCCTTAAATTATTTGTTATGTGGAATGCATGTGAGCGACGTATAGGCGAGGTGACGAGTGTCTATACGTCGTGAAATTAATTGTTTGCCTGCTTACTTGAAAAATCATAAATTATTTTAAATCATAAATTAATTATTATAATAATTATTTCTCTCCTATTCTTTGTCAAATATTAATTCTTGAATTCCTGCATTAATTGTTACATGCTATTTGAATTATGTGTTTTAATTGTTATTTAATATTTAGCATATTAAATATTAAACTGCCTATTTTCTCCCTGATTTCCATAATAATTTGCTATTTGTCATTGTTTGTTTCATAATTAAATCATAATTATTGTATGCTTGTTGTCTTATAATTTAATATTAATTGTTGCATTTACTGAGCAAATTTCTTCTATAAGAATTGGTAAATGGATATATTGGAGGATCGGGTTGCACGCCGCAACAGACTTATTAAAAGTCAATATTGGGGGATCGGATTGCACGCCGCAATAGACTTATTTAAAAGTCAATATTGGGGGGATCAGATTGCACGCCGCAATAGACTTATTTAAAAGTCAATATTGGGGGATCAGATTGCACACCGCAATAGACTTATTTAAAAGTCAATATTGGGGGATCGGATTGCACGCCGCAATAGAATTATTTAAAAGTCTATATATATACTTGATTGAAATAAATATATGACAAACTTGATTAAAAGGAATATATTGAGAGAACGGGTTGCACGCTGCAATAGAATTAAATGTGAATATATTATGAGAGCGGGTTGCACGCTGCAACAGAATCGGTTGAAATGATAATGGATTATGACTGCTGAGTTGGCTCCAATTATTATAAATGAGTTACCTGTTTTATTCCTATTATTTGTTGTTGTTATTAATATTGCGTACAAGTTAATGTAAGTGAACCACCTTAGCATCGTCACTACTTCGTCGAGGTTAGGCTCAGCATTTACCAGTACATGGGGTCGGTTATACTGATACTACACTCTGCACTTCTTGTGCTGATTTTGGAGTTCGTCCCAGCGGCGTACTATAGACTTGCTCGGATTTCAGCTACCAGAGGAGACTTGAGGTATAACTGCATGGCGTCCGCAGTTCTAAAGTTCCTGTCTATTTTACTTTAGCTGTGTGTTTATTTCCAGACAACTTTAGTTTATTCAGACCTTTATTTGTATTATTCTAGAAGCTCGTGCACTTGTGACACCAATTCTGGGATGGTATTTAGACATCGTTATTTTTATGGATTATTCACTACATTTCAGACTTTACTTCTGCATTTGTTCTTTGATTATTAATAAATTTAAAAATTGTTTTAAAAATAGATAATATTATTTTAATATTGGCTTGCCTAACAAGTGAAATGTTAGGCGCCATCAAGGTCCGAAGGTGGGAATTTCGGGTCGTGATACGCTCCTAAGTCCAAAATCACCATACGGAGCTGTTGGAATCATAAAAATTATATTCTGGGGTCGTTTACACATAATTCAATATCCGGTCACTATTTGAACTTAAACTTTTAATTTTTTATCAAAATTCCATATCTCGGGCTAGGGACCTCGGAATTAAATTTCGGAAATATGCCCAAGTCCCAAATCACGATACGGACCTACCAGAACTGTCAAAACACTAATCCGAGTCCATTTGCTCAAAATGTTGACCAAAGTCAACTCAGTTGAGTTTTAAAACTCTAATTCATATTTTAATCCATTTTTCACATAAAAACTTTTCGAAAAATCTTACGGACTGCGCACGCAAGTCGAAGAATGATAAATAGTACTTTTTGAGGTCTTAGAACATATAATTAATTATTAAATTTAAAGATAACATTTTGGGTAATCACATGTGTTCTTTTTTATTATCTCTATAAACTGTTGAGATTTATTGATTTACACGAATTAGAAGATGTACTATAGTTTTGTACTAAATTCGTATAGGACTAAATCCAGGAAACAATATGCATGTTGTCAGATTCCATGATCCGTGTTAATTATCTCGGAAGAAAACAAATACAACAACGTACAAAAAAAAACTTAAAAAAATATAAAACAAAAGTCAAAAAGAAAAAAAGCAATATGTTGGTATAAATCCACCTTATTCTTTCCCAACAAGTATTTTCGGTTACCAACAAGTAAACATGACAAAACACAGTTTTCCTTCAGTTTTGTTGTTTGGTTTAATTTTGTTGTACAATTGTAACTGTTATAGTTACTTTTACAGTGGTGTATCTGAACTACTAATGTAGTTTATCCTTCATACAATAAAAGCAAAGCTCATCTTAAACAAGTAATTAAACTGTTTTTCTTCTTTTAGCTCTAACGTTTTATAAGCACATCAAATATTTTGCATATGCCTGTGAGACAGAGAATGTCTAACATAAAGGAAAAGATTAACTGTTCAACTCTCACATGCTTTCTATTAGTCTTATATTGCGAGATTTTTATACCATGTAATAACAAGACCAGAAAAGAATGGGGGACTCAACTTCTAAATGACGCTAACATAATTTGTAGTCGAAACCGATGCATTAGATAATTTTTTCGAAATTACAAAATTGGAAGAATTTTAAGTTGAATATATCGAATGAGATGATTAAGGACTTCTATAGAATAGAGTTTATTTCTTTACTGAATTAGCTAAATAGGTCAACAATCATATCATTTTTACACTTTTTAACTTTTATTTATAACTCAAACACAATTTAAATATAAGATTTATGTGATTTTTCTTGAAATAAACATATACTCATTAAGATGGAATACGCGTGTCATCCGTGTAACCTAAGACTATTATATTAAAAGCGCGAAAGTCATTAGCGAAATGTCGTTTGCTTTTTTACCCTTTAAAATATATTTCATACTAAACAAAATAGTCATTTTAATATTCTCTTATTAAATCTTTTATTATTTAAATTATGTAAAAAGTCCTAATATTTAGGGCTTTAAATTATATAAAAACAATTCTCATTTGACAAACTTTTATACCCTTATGTATGGACTTAAAAATACTTTTGGAGTTTAATACGTGTCACTTAAAATTTTCATTGTTAAACTCTTTCTCCAAATATATGATCAGCAATGCATATATGTTTTGACTTTTTAAGAGTTTTGATTTTAATTTTAAGTATAAATTTCTATAAGTTTAAAATTTTCATGATAATGTTAATTTTAAAAAACATTGATCTACAACCATACTATGTAAAATTGTAGCTACAATTATTATTTTAATTTTTTGATAAACAAATATATTTAGAAATTCAAAAGAACTATAAATTTTGCATTTTTTCTATTATTTTGGAAAATTGTCCACAACAATGTGAAATATTGAAATTTCAAAGTCGTCATTGGTAGAATTCATTGAGAATGAGTTTAGGGTAGTATTAAGAATATAGACAAATGTTTTCACAAGAAAAGGTCCACTTAACTTACCTATAATTTTGATGAACTTTGAATGAAATCTGTAACGACCCGATTAGTCGTTTTGAGCTCTAGCACGTCGTTCGGTGATTTGAGGCCATGAGTAGCTTCACTTCAGGTATTATGACTTGCACGTATGGTCGGAATCGAATTTCGGGATGTTCGGAGTTGATTTGAAAAGAAAAATTCTAAATTCGGAAGCTTTAAGTTGAAAATTTTTACTAAGGTTTGGAATTTTTATAAATGACCTCGGATTCGGGATTTGAAGGTTCCAATAGGTTCGTATGATAATTTAGGACTTGAGCGTATGTTCGAGTCGAGTATCGGGTTGACCGGGAGTATTTCAGCGCTTATTACGAAAGGTTGGCATTTTGAAGGTTTAATAATTTCTTAAGTTTGGGTTGAAGTAGATTTTGATGGTATCGATGTCCATTTGGGATTCCGAGCCTGGGAATAGTTCCGTATGGTGATTTTGGTCATAGGTGCGTATCCAGACATTGATTTGGAGGTCCGTAAGTCATTTCGGCGTCAATTGGAAATTTGGATGATTTTTGTGAAGTTTGACCGGGAGTAGACTTTTTGATATCGGGGTCGGATTTCGATTCCGGAAGTTGGAGTAGGCCCGCAATGTCAATTATGACTTGTGTGCAAAATTTGAGGTCAATTGGACGTGATTCGATAGGTTTCGGCATCGATTGTAGAAGTTTGAAGTTTCAAAGTTCATTAATGTCACGACCCAAATTCCCACCATAGGCGTCGTGATGACACCTAGTCTCTAAGACTAAGTAAGCCGATTTTCATTACATTTTGAAGCCATTTATTTTTAAAAATAAACCAACAGCGGAACAAATATGAATATAACAACCTCCCAAGACTGGTAGTACTGAGTCACGAACTCTAACTGAATACATGAAATGATCTCAAGAATCGAATACTCAATACTGTTTGAAAAATAAATAACAGTACAATAAAATGGAAAGACTACAAGGAACTGCGACGACCAAGCAACTCTACCTTGAATCCTTGTGAACCCACTCTAACTCTGTCTGAGTCCGATATCTCCAATACCTGGCTCTGCATAAAATGTGCAAAAGTGTAGTATGAGTACACCACGGTCGGTACCTAGTAAGTATCATGACTAACGTCAGTGGAGTAGAGACGAGGTACAATCAAGACACTCACTAGTCTAATGACCTATGCAGTATGATATACAAATAATAGGAAATACATAACAATAAGCGCAACACAAATCAACCAGTGATATGTACAACAGGGCAACAATAACACCATTAATATCGCTCAAGAATTAATAAATACAAGTACACACAATTAATTCAAGTCCTTCAAACAATTTTCTTCCACATATAATTCTTCCAATAACTCTCTTTCAAATATAATTTCTTCAAATAAGTAATTTTGCAAATATAATTCTTTCAATAAATCTCTTTGAATAAAATCCTTCCAAATAAATATTTTGAATATAATTCTTTCAATTAAAAGTCATCATGTAACAGCTCATTTCATAATCATAAAAATACGAGTCTCAGCCCATCTTCATATTTATCGTAAATACGGGTCTCAGTCCACTTTCATATTTTCATGGCACATTGTGCCCATAATTAAATCATCCCATTTTTCCGGCACCTCGTGCCCACTTTGCATTTCATAATCCGCCTGGCAATAACCACATGCTCTTATTTCCAGCATAGATCAGACCATTATCAAGTTTACCGAAACACAAGAAAGATCACAATATCACATAGCAATTACCAACGCAATAACTCCACATCATCATATATCATTGTAACAACGCAAAATCCCACCACATGCGTCGTGATGGAACTTAGTCTCTAAGACTAGGTAAGCCAATTACAATTACAATTCAAGTCATTTTAAAAAAAATATATAATTTAATACAAGTGTCAAAACCAACAGCGGAAATAATTATAACACCTTCCCAAGACTGGTAATACTGAGTCACGAACTCTAACTGAATACATGCAATGAATCTCAAAGATCGAATATACAATACTGTTTGAATAAGAGTTGATAGTACAATAAAATGGAAAGACTCTAAGGGACTGCGACGACCAAACAACTCTACCTTGAATCCTTGCGATCAACACACTAATTCTGCCTGAGTCCGATATCTCCCATACCTGGCTCTGCACAAAAATATACAGAAGTGTAGTATGAGTACACCACAGTCGGTACCCAGTAAGTATCAAGACTAACCTTAGTAGAGTAGTGACGAGGTATAGCCAAGACACTCACTAGTCTAATAACCTGTGTAATATAACATACAAAAATAATAGAAAACAAATAACAATGATGGCAATATTAATCAACCAGTGATATAAACAGCAGGGCGACAAGAACATCATAAATATTGCACAACAAATAATGAATATAAGTACAACTAATTAATCAAGTCCTTCAAATATAATTCTTTCACCTATAAATCTTTCAAATAATAATCTACAGGATGTAATCCTTATCGTTATAATCTTATTTCGAATATACTTCCTTCAAATAAATATCTTTCAAATATACTTCTTTCAAATATAATTTTGGAATATTATTCCTTCAAATAAAAGTCACCTTGTGACACCTCATTTCATATTCACAAAAATATGGGTTTCACTTTCATATTTCCATGGCACCTCGTGCCCATGTTTCTATCACAACTGCACGGACAATTCACGTGCCAAAAATATCAATATATAAAAGAATCCGCACGATCAATTTACTTTAAAAATAGTTTGAGTTATAAACTACCGATTTGTATGTAATACTTATTAATTTTAAACATAATAGATTTTTTTTATTTAAAACAATTCAGTCATCAAAAATTAGTAAAACCAGAAATATAAATCTTCAGAGTCTCGTACTAAAAAGTCCAAGCTAACACAATACAACAAAGAGAACAAAACACATAATAATAAAGTCAACTAGTACATCACCAAAGAAAACAAGAATTTACATATCACGGAAAAATAAAATAACCAAAGGCAAGTGCATCCATAGAAAAATATTAACAAAAGGGCACTCCCGAGATACCGCCTCGTAGTCCCAAAAGTAAATATGCAAGACATGGAGATCTCCCAGAATATTGTTCCGTAGTCCCAAAGTAAATATACAGGGCAGGGGGATCTCCCGGAATACCGTTCCGTACTCCCAAAGTAAATATACAGGGCAGGGGGATCTCCCGGAATACCATTCCGTAGTCCCCAAGTAAATATGCAGGGCAGGGGGATCTCCCGGAATACCGTTCCGTACTCCCAAAGTAAATATGCAGGTGGATCTCCCGGAATACCGTTCCGTAATCCAAAGTAAATATGCAGGGCGATCTCCCGGAATACCGTTCCGTAGTCTCAAAGTAAATATGATTTCAACAACTGCACATCAAGTGCTCACATATCACAAATGGCTCATCAAATGCTCAAATATTACAACATATCACAAATTTCATTAATTATTTGCAGATGAAAAATCCATAATAAAATTATCTCCAGGAAATAACAACTCAACAACAACACGGGATTCACATAAAAATCAAAGTGGCAATCACACCAAATTATCATATAAAAACAAATTCAACAACAAGGAATGGGGCATTTCAAATCAAGGATTTACTAAGTTCCAACAATTTTCCAATTTAATACATACGGGCGTTTACGAATTTAACCAATGTAATTTGCACATATAAATCAAGTACGTACTCGTCATCTCGCGTACATGATTTTTCAACTATATAATTTTTACATAAGGCTCAATGCCTAAGGGGTAATTTCCCCACTCAAGGTTAGGCAAGATACTTACCTTTTTGAAGTTAGGCCAATATTTCAAAATCGTCTTCTTGCTTGAATTGATCTCCGGATAGTTCAAATCTAACCAAATTAATTCAATTCAGTGAATACTAATTATAGGAATTAATTCCATATGAAAATACTAATTTTCCAACAAAATTCGAAATATAACCCAAAATTGCCAGTGGGGCCGACGTCTCAGAACTTGACGAAACTCATAAAATCCGACAACCCAATAAATTACGAGTCCACCCCTATCAATTTAATCAAATTTCGATAACAACTCGACCTCTAAATCTAAAATTTTCGTATTTGAAACGTTTTACAAAAATCTTATTTTCTTCAATTTAAATCCGAAAAAAATGATGAATATGACCATGGATTTATGAAATATAATCACTTTTGGATATAGGACACTTACCCAAGTTGAAGTCTTGAAGAAATTCTCAAAATCGTCCAAGAACCGTGCTCCAAAAATCCAAAACGAAATGAAGAAAATGACCATTTTTGGTCCTTAAGTTTCTGCCCAAAAAAACACTATTATAGTCACTAAAAGTTCAATCTCATCACTAAAAGTGTCCAATCTGGTCGCTAAAGGTGCGCACCAGGACTATTTACACCAGCAGCTTTGTTTCACTAAAAGGCTCTAACTCCATCATACGAACTCAAAATTCGACGATTCTTATTCCTATGAGTCACAAATAAAAATACGAACCTACTCGTTCAATTGAAACTCAATTCGGAGATCATTTGCTCAATGCGATACCAATTTCGCTAGTTAAACAATTAACTCATGTTTCGCGGTAAAAACTCAATCGCGACTTGATGAAATTAGACCAAACTTTCCAGATCACTCCTATAATTCATTATCAAAATCTCAAAAGTCTCAAAATCGAATTTTGATCTATAAAACTAAAAATGGACCTTTGGATCATTACATCCTTATGTTGAAAATATCAAACTCTTCCTCGACAGCCTGTAGTTTATCAACCATAACTTCTTGTACTCAACTCCAACTATCAAACGGTTTAACTTTCTGCACACTATATACAAAGAGCTACAACTTTCATGTTTTGCTCATCACCCAACTCCTTATAGATTGCAATATATAAGCTCCTAAAGTCAGCCCTGTGCAGCAGAAATTTCTGGCGATGCACACTGCTGTAGCCAAAATCTGCAGTACCAGTTTCAATCAATTGATCATAAAGTTTTGTACAAATATCCGAATTATGAATGGTTTATCATTCTGGAAACTAGAATCAAAGGGCTACAACTTTAATGTTTTGATAATTTTCAGATTCCTTATAGATTTCGAGATATAAGCTTCAAAAGTCAGCTCTGCGATTGCATCAGTTGCTGTCCAAAAACAGCTTCTACAGCAGAAAATTTCCAGCAGCTCCTTTTGTCCGAAATCCATTCCGTTAACCTTCCGAAATCTACCCGAGGTCCTCGGAACCTTAACCTAATATACCAACATGTCCAAAAGTACAATACAAACTTAGTTGAGGATTCAATTCATGCCAAACAACGCCGAAATTACGAATCGCGCATCGTATCGAATTATGAGTTTACAAATCTTCCAACTTCTATATTTTGCGCCGAAACATATCAAATCAATTCCGATTGACATAAAATTTTGCACACACGTCATAAATGACATAACAGATCTATGAAAATTTTCAGAACTGAATTCCGATTCCGATATCAAAAAGTCAACTCCCCGGTCAAACTTTCCAAAAATTCAACTTTCGCCATTTCAAGCAAAATTTCACTACGGACTTGCAAAGAATTTTCCGGACATGCTCCTAAGTCCACAATCACCATACAGAGCTATTGAAATCATCAAAGTTCCATTCCAGGGTCGTTTGCTCAAAAGTCAACTCTCCGGTCAACTCTTTCTATTTAAGCTTTAAAGAAATGTGAATTGTTCTTTAAATTAAATTCCGAATCTTCCGAAAACCAAACTCGACAATACACGCGGGTCATAATACATATTACGAAGCTGCTCGAGACCTTATGTAGCTGAATGGGACATAGATTCTTAAAATGACAAGTCAGGTCGTTACATTCTCCCCCTCTTAAACATACGTTCGTCCTCGAACGTGCCAAGAATTATTCTGATGACATTAAATTATTGAGTACATTATTTCACACATATTCACGGGTGATTCTACGTCACCGTAAATTTAACAAGGGTCCGACAACATCATCTCTGTAGAAATTATTTCTTTTATTCACATTTATAAGCTTTAAAGCCAATTCCTTCCACTCCAATCGATTTCAAATTCCTTATATCAACACACCATATTAGTTTCAACCGGTTGTAGCAACTCGTGCCTACGCACACATCATACGTATGTCCACAACCACATCTCTGGTCATAATCGTTGTTTATAATTAACTTCAGCATCCTCAATTAATCTTATCTTAACCAAAATCTCATATCTAATTTTCACAACACTGACGGCAAGACGCGAGGCATGAAGACCTCATAATTATTTACTCGGGTTAACGAGTCACATTTGACGCCACCTAGGCGGGCACCTACCTCGTAGGTTAAAACTCAATAATTACAACACGAATTTGGCAAGTATGCATAGAGAATTTCATATAAGAATATTTTCAAATAAGCCTAACAGGCATGACTCCCTATTAGTACTATAGTACAAATTTAATTTCACAAGGGAGAACTTAAATACAAGAATTTTCCTCACAAGGATCCCGTCCTTATATAACTTCCACCGCAACTTGTAGCCAGGTTTAAACATATCAATTTATATTAAAATGCGAGGATCTCGTCCTTAGTTCTGAATCACAAGTATTTTGTACATCGTGCCAAATGAATTTTATTTTTCAATTTCCTTTCTTTCTTTTTTTCAATAAATTCCATAAACAATTTTCGCAACACATAATGAACTCCCATACCGGTAGGGCATTTAATTCATAAAATTGAACTCAATTATTCCGAAATCACATCAAAACCCACTGTAGAGAGTAATAGAAAGTCACTTTGGGACTTATAGTCCTCAATGGTGTACAAAATAAAAATGATAGACACGGGCTAAGCTCATTGAATCTCCCAACATGGATAACATATAAGTGATTCACAAAATTACGAAGCTCAACCATAAACGGAGCATAATAGGAGGACTCGCCTTAATATTCAGAACCGAATCAAATTAAGGAAAAATATTCTTTTATAACAGATCAGGATCATACATGTAACGATACCATCTGGTGTAGTGGCTTCAGCCGCACCATAACAAATATATCAATGGACTGGGCCTCCCCCTCTAGGGCGCCATTTACCTGCCTGTCCTCTACCTCTAACTGGTTGTGCACGTGAGGTAGTAACTGCATTAGGGTCCATAGCCTGAGTGTTCTGATAAAATCCACCCCTCCCAAGTCTGGGACAATATCTCATGATGTGCCTAATATCACCACACTGATAACAACCCATGTGCAGGTTCAGCTGCTCATACTGGGTCTATTCCAGATAACTAGAATAACCATTATAGGAACCGTGTGTCGGTGGTGCATTAAAAGAACTTACTGGAGCACTCCGAATATTCTGATATTGTTTCCATGACCACGCTGATACTAAAATATAGAATTATTAAGGATGCAGGAATACCTCAAGTCCCAACATCATCCCATACAAATCTCAGTTCTTAATCATATACAAGTTTCGGAGAACCTTTCAATACCATATAAAATACATCTCAGGCCAAAACTGATATAACACATGACCCCGCAATCTAATCATTGCTAGTGTACTCCCTTCACTTGGCGTGAAGCCATAGGACACAGCCCGATGATCCACAATACTAACCTTCACCGCTCGTACGACACCAGTCATAAGACACCTCAAGCCATTTATTTGGCGCATGTCATCCTCGTGACAGTTAAACTCGCTTCCTCCAGTGCCTTGACTGCTAGTATGTACCCTTCACTAAATGGAAATCCCATACGAACCACATAGTCCCTAATACCACCAACTATCTTCAGAACTACATCCACCTCATGACCCTACCACAATTGTGACAATTAGGCAACTAATTAAACCTTCTTAAGATCGTAGTTATCAACCAGATGTCAGAACCTATTGCACCCCCATGTGCACAACTAAATGATCTCTTAATATTTTCGCATCCTTGATCTGGATGACACGTTATAACAATGGTTGAACAACCTTGGCTCCCTTATAACCCCTCTGTAGTATCACGAACCATTGGCGCATAGTTGATACCGAGTGCTCAATTTCATATACGAGTGGATGCAAAAGAACATAAGGTATATGCTTCAAG
Organism: Nicotiana otophora; assembly: GCA_000715115.1. NCBI lineage: Eukaryota > Viridiplantae > Streptophyta > Magnoliopsida > Solanales > Solanaceae > Nicotiana > Nicotiana otophora. Next base: position 129,437 of record AWOL01S0021266.1, read on the forward strand.
CTCAATAAATGTCGCAAGATAAGGAATGAAAGAAGTGGAAATTTTCCTACTAGCTCTGTAGCCTCTCGAAGATAAGCACAGACATCTCCGCACCGATCCGCAAGACTCTTCTAAACTCGTTCGTGACTCATAGAACACATGAACCTAGAGATCTCATACCAACTTGTCATGACCCAAAATCCCACCACAGGCGTCGTGATGGCACTTAGTCTCTAAGACTAGGTAAGCCAATTGCAATTACAATTCAAGCCATTTATATTAAAAAAAACATATAATTTAATACAAGTGCCAAAACCAACAACGGAAATAATTATAACACCTTCCCAAGACTGGTAATACTGAGTCACAAACTCTAACTGAATACATGTAATGAATCTCAAAGATCGAATATACAATACTATTTGAATAAGAGTTGACAGTACAATAAAATGGAAAGACTCTAAGGAACTGCGACGACCAAACAACTCTACCTTGAATCTTTGCGATCAATACACTAACTCTGCCTGAGTCCGATATCTCCCATACCTGGCTCTGCACAAAAATGTGCAAAAGTGTAGTATGAGTACACCACAGTCGGTACCCAGTAAGTATCAAGACTAACCTTAGTGGAGTAGTAACGAGGTATAGCCAAGACACTCACTAGTCTAATAACCTGTGTAATGTAACATACAAAAATAATAGAAAACAAACAACAACGATGGTAATAATAATCAACCAGTGATATAAACAGCAGGGCGGCAAGAACACCATAAATATTGCTCCACAAATAATTAATACAAGTACAACCAATTAATCAAGTCCTTCAAACATAATTCTTTCACCTATAAATCTTTCAAATAATAATATGCAGGATGTAATACTTTCCGATAATTTTATTTCGAATATACTTCCTTCAAGTAAATATTTTTCAAATATACTTCTTTCAAATACAATTTTGGAATATAATTCCTTCAAATAAAATTCACCTTGTGACACCTCATTTCATATTCATAAAAATATGGGTCTCACTTTCATATTTCCACGGCACCTCATGCCCATGTTTCTGTCACAACTGCACGGACAACTCACGTGCCAAAAATATCAATACATAAAAGAATCTGCACAATCAATTTACTTTAGAAATAGTTTGAGTGAAGAAAATGACGTTTGCACTTAAATTAAAGCATCAGATAAACTACCGATTTGTATGTAATACTTAATAATTTAAAACATAAAAGAATTTTTTTTATTTAAAACAATTCAGCCATAAAAATTCAGTAAAAACCGGAAATATAAATCTTTAGAGTCTCGTACTAAAAAGCACAAGTCAACACAATACAAGAAGGAGAACAAAACACATAATAATAAAGTCAACTAGTACATTACCGAAGAAGACAAGAATTTACATATCACGAAACAATAAAATAATCAAAGGCAAGTGCATCCATAGAAAAATATCAACAAAAGGGCACTCCCGAGGTACCGCCTCGGAGTCCCAAAAGTAAATATGCAAGACAGGGGGATCTCCCGGAATACAGTTCCGTAGTCCCAAAGTAAATATGCAGGGCAGGGGGATCTCCCGGAATACCGTTCCGTAGCCCCAAAGTAAATATGCAGGGCAGGGGGATCTCCCGGAATACTGTTCCGTAGTCCCTAAATAAATATGCAGGGGGATCTCCCAAAATACCGTTCCATAGTCCCAAAGTAAATATGCAGGGGGGTCTATCAGAATACCGTTCTGTAGTCCCAAAGTAAATATGATTTCAACAACTGCACATCAAGTGCTCACATATCACAAATGGCTCATCAAGTGCTCAAATATTACAACATATCACAAATTTCATTAATTATTTGCAGATAAAAAATCCATAATAAAATTATCTCCAAGAAATAATAACTTAACAAAAATACGGGATTCACATAAAAATCAAAGTGGCAATCACACCAAATTATCATATATAAAAACAAATATAACAACAAGGAATGAGGCGTTTCAAATCAAGGATTTACTAAGTTCCAACAATTTTCCAATTTAATACATATGGGCGTCTACGAATTTCAACCAATGTAATTTTTACATATAAACCAAGTACGTACTCGTCGCCTCACGTACATGATTTTTCAACTACACAATTTCCACCTAAGACTCAATGCCTAAGAGGTAATTCTCCCACTCAAGGTTAGGCAAGCCACTTACCTTTTTGAAGTTAGGCAGATATTCCAAAATCATCTTCTTGCTTGAATTGACCTCCGGATAGCTCAAATCTAACCAAATTAATTCAATTCAGTGATACTATTTATAGGAATTCATTCCATATGAAAATACTAATTTTCCAACAAAATTCGAAATTTAACCCAAAAATCGCCTGTGGGGCCCATGTATCGGAATCCGATGAAACTCACAAAATCCGACAAGCCATTCAATTACGAGTCCACCCATACTAATTTTATCAAATTCCGATAACAACTCGACCTCCAAATCTAAAATTTCCGTTCTTGAAAAGTTTTGCAAAAATCTTGATTTCTTCCATTTAAATCTGAAATAAATGACGAATATGACCATGGATTTATGAAATATAATCACTTTTGGATATAGGACACTTATCCAAGTTGAAGTCTAGAAGGAATCCTCAAAATCGTCCAAGAACTGTGCTCCAAAAATCCAAAATGAAATGAAGGAAATGACCATTTTTGGTCCTTAAGTTTCTGCCCAAAAAACACTATTATTGTCGCTAAAAGTCCAATCTGGTCGCTAAAAGTGTCCCATCTGGTCGCTAAAGGTGCGCACCAGGACTATTTACACCAACAGTTTTGTTTCGCTAAAAATGCTCTAACTTCATCATACGAACTCGAAATGTGACGATTCATGTTCCTATGAGTCACAAATAAAAATACGAACCTACTAGTTCAATTGAAACTCAATTCAGGGCTCATTTGCTCAATGCGATACCAATTTTGCTCGTTAAATAATTAACTCATGTTTCGCTCTAAAAACTCAATCGCGACTTGATGAAATTAGACCAAACTTTCCAGATCACTCCTATAATTCATTATAAAAATCTCGAAAGTCTCGAAATCCAATTTCGATCTATAGAACTAAAAATGGACCTTTGGATCATTACAGGCTTATGTTGAAAACATCAAACTCTTCCTCGACAGCTCAAATCAATTCTGATTGACCTCAAAGTTTGCACACAAGTCATAAATGACATAACAGATCTATGAAAATTTTCAGAACTGAATTCCGACTCCAATATCAAAAAGTCAACTCCCTGGTCAAACTTCCCAAAAATTCAACTTTCGTCATTTCAAGCAAGATTTCACTACGGACTTTCAAAAAATTTTCCGAACACGCTCATATGTCCAAAATCACCATACTGAGCTATTGAAATCATCAAAATTCTATTTCGGGGTCGTTTGTTTAAAAGTCAACTCTCCGGTCCACTCTTTCAATTTAAGCTTCAAAAAAAATGAGAATTGTTCTTTAAATTAAATTCCGAATATTCCGAAAACCAAACTCGACAATACACGCGGGTCATAATATATATTACGAAGCTGCTCGAGATCTTATGTAGCTGAATGGGGCATATATTCTTAAAATGATAAGTCGGGTCGTTATAATCATCCCTGACAACAACCACCCTTATCTCTCCTATAGCCACCCTTATCACTCCTATAATAGCCTCCCTTATTCCACCGCCCTGACAATATCAATAGCCACCCTTATCTCTCCTATAGCCACCCTTATCGCTCCGCCTAGATAATATTTCATCAAATACAACAACAGTGAAATGCCACCCTTATACCCACATAATATCAACGGTGGAATGCCAGCCTTATATCCTCAAAATAACAACTCACACAACACAATAATTTACACGAAAAATTATCACGACAACATAACAAAATCAATTCATATCACAATTTTTCCAATGGCCACAATCAATTTCAAGGATATAAGAAAACCAATTAATTTCACAACAAATAGCCCAAGGCTCCACAAAATGTATATAAAACCTCAAAATCAATCAACAGAGATAGAAAATAATCAGTATAGGGCAATGGCTTCATTAATCCAAATTTAGATAATTATATTAACACTTCTTCTTACTTGTTTAATTAATTATTTGCATTGGAAATATTTATAATGAAATTAAATTCCAAGAATATCAAACCATCAAACTCGCGGAATTCACATAAATATACAAGTAACATTCACATCAAATTCTCATATAAAAACAAATTCAATAAATGCGAATTGAGGCATGGCAAACAGATGATTAAATAAATGCCAACAAATATCCAATTTATTACATAATATGCCTAAGACTTTAACCCAATATATTTTGCACATATAAGCCTGAGTATGTACTCATCACCTTGCGTACACGGCTTTTCATATTTCATAAACGGCACATAAGACTCGATGCCTAAAGGGTAATTCCTCCACTCGAGGTTACGCAAGACACTTACCTTTTTGAAGTTATGTCGATATTCCAAAATCGCCTTCTTGCTTGAATTTATCAAAAACAATTCAGGATAATAAAACGTCGACTTAAAAATTTATTCTAAAAAGTCAACAAAAGTCAACGCGCGGCCCGCCTCTCGGAAACATGATATAATTTTTATGAAATCCGAACACCCATTCTGGTACAAGTTCAACCATACCAATTTTATCGATTCCAATAACAACTCGACCTCTAAATCTTAAATCTTTGTTTTTTGGATGATTTTGCAAAAATCTTGATTTCTTCCATTTAAATCCGAATTAATTGATGAATATAACCATAGATTCATGAAATATAATCACTTTAGGATATAGAACACTTACCCCAACCAAGCTTGTGAAACATCTCTCCAGAATCGCCCAAATTCGAGCTCCAAAAAATCCCGATCGAAAATTGCAAAATGACCAATTTTGGTCCTTAATGATTCTGTCCAGTTTCGCACCTGCGGACGAGTCACCGCATCTGCGGATCCACTTTTGCGAGCCAAAACTCGCTTCTGCGAAGGCCAATGCAAGGCGAAGCATCGCACCTGCGGAGCCATTTGCACTTCTGCGATGGCCGCTTCTGTGATGGCCAGGCGCATCTGCGCACAAATTGCCGCTTCTGCAGCCTTCTGCATCAGCCTTGTCCAGCTCCCTTTCACTCGCTTCTGCGAGCTTCCTCTCGCTTTTGTGATGGCCGCACCTGCGCCCATAATTTTGCAGGTGCGATTCCAACAGCTGCTGCCATTTTCCAACAGCTTCCTTTAAGTCCCATTTGCTTCGTTAACCTTCTGGAATCCACCCGAGGCGCTCAGCACTTTAACCAAATATTCCAACATGTCCCAACATATAATACGGACTTAGTCGAGGCTTCAAACCATGTCAAACAACGCCGAAATTACTAATCACGCATCGAATCAAATTTTGAGTTTTCAAACCTTCCAACTTCTATATTTTGCACCGAAACGTATCAAATCAATCCGGAATGACTTTAAAATTTGCACACAAGTCATAATTGACGTAATGGAGCTATTCCCATTTCCGGAATCGAAATCCGAATTCGTTATCAAAAATTCAACCTTCGGTCGGACTTTCCAAAAATCTTCTATATTCCAACTTTCGTCAAAATGCGTCGAATTGTCCTACGGACTTTCAAATCCAAATTCAAACATACACCTAAGTCTGAAATCATCATACGAAGCTATGGCCATCATCAAAATTCTATTCCGGGGTCGTTCGCTCGAAAGTTAACTTTCCGGTCAACTCTTTCCATTTAAGCTTCTAAATAAGAATTATTCTTTTAGTTAACTTTCGAAAATAAAAATCAACCATACCTGCGGGTCATAATACATATTACGAAGTTGCTCGGGATCTTAAGTCGCTGAACATGGCGTTAATTCTTAAAACGACTAGTCGGATCGTTACATTCTCCACCTCTTAAATATACGTTCGTCCTTGAACGTGCCAAGAATATTTTTGAGGATTTTAAATTATTAAGTGTATTCTTACACATATATTCGTGGGTGATTCTATGTCCCGCAATTTAACATGGGTCCGACAACACCATCTCAGTTGCAATTATTTCTTTAATCCATACTTATAAACTTTAAAATAAATTTCGTACACTCCAAACTTTTTCTAAAAGCCTAATTTTCACATCAACGCACGGTATTAGTCTCAACTGGCTATAACAACTCGTGCCTACACACACATCAATGTTTTCTGGGGTGTTACATTCTCCCCCGCTTAGGATCATTCGCCCTCAAACACATAACATAACTTATCTCTTTTTTTTGCGTGTCTCAATAAATAACTCCTAACAACACGTCCACAACCCAACAAGGTACCACAATGTATATATCAATAACACCAATCTCAGCATTACAAGCACTGCATTATCAAAATGATATCAGGACATGAAGCACATCATATGTATGCCCATCACCACATCTCTGGTCTTAATAGTTGTTCATAATCGATTACAACATAGCTAATTAACCTCATATTAACCAAAACCTTGTTTCAAATTTTCACAACGCTGACATCAAAATGTGAGGCATGAAGACCTCATAACTATTTACCCGACTTAACGAGTCACAATTAACGCCACCTGGGCACTCACCTCGTAGGCTAAAACTCAATAATTACAGTACAATTATGGCACAGAAACACATATAAGAATTATCACATAAGCCTATCAGACATAACTCCCTATTAATACTATAGTACAAATTAAACTTCACAAAGGTAGAATTTAAACTAATAAATATTTCACCACAAGGACCTCGTCCTTATATAACTTCCACTGCGGCTTGTAGCCCGGTTTAAATATTTCACATCATATAAAAATGCAAGGATCTCGTCCTCAACTTCGAATCACAAGTATTTTTCACATTGTGCCAACTGAAATTTCAATTTCCTTTCTTTCTTCTTTTCAATAAATTTCGTAAACATTTTTCATAACACATAATGAAACCCTTATACCGGTAGGGCATATAATTCATAAAATTAGAATCAATTATTTCGAAACACATCAAAACCACTGTAATGAATAATAAAAAATTACTTTTGGACTTATAGCCCTCAATGGTGCCCAAAAATAAAAATGACAGACACAGGCTCACATCTTCAAATCTCCCAGCAGGGATAAACATATAAGTGGGTCACAAAATTACGAAGCTCACCCATAAGCGAAGCATAATAGGAGGGCTCACCTCAATATTCATATCCGAATCAAATTAAGGGAAAGTATCCTTTTTTTATAATAAATCATGATCATACCTGTAACGATACCATCTTGTGTATCGGCCTCAGCTAAATCATAGCGATTATATCAACGGGTCGGGCCTCCACCTTTTAGGCGCCCTCTACCCGTCTGTCCTCCACACCTAAGTGGTTGTGTACGTGGGCTAGTAACTGCATTGGGGCCCATAGCCTGAGTTCTATGATAAATTCCACCCCTCCACAAGTCTAGGACAATCTCCCATAATGTGCCTAGTGTCACCACACTCATAACAACCCCTCCGAGGTCGCGGTTGCTCATACTGAGTCTGTGCCTGTAACGATCCGACCGGTCATTTTGGGTATTACAATCCCGCTTCTCCATTTACTTCCAAATTGTACCTTCTAGTTGTTATGTGAATTGCAAGGTAATTAGTTCGGGACCGGTGAGGTTTTGGAATGAATTAGAACACTTAGTTCCAAAGTTTAAAGCCTAAGTTAAAATGGTGATCGGATGTCGACTTATGTGTAAACAACCCCGGAATGGGGTTTTGATGATTACAATAGCTCCGTATGGTAATTTTGGACTTAGGATCGTGTCCGAAAAATTATTTGGAGGTACATAGTGGAATTTGGCTTGAAATGTTGAAAGTTAAAATTTTGGGAAGTTTGATCGGGGAGTTGACTTTTTGATATCGGGGTCGGAATCCGATTATGGAAATTTGAATATGCCTGTAATGTGAAATGTGACTTGTGTGCAAATTTTGAGGTCAATCGGACGTGATTTGATGTGTTTCGGCACAAGATATAGAATGTGAAGTTTCAAAGTTCAATGATTTTGAATTGAAGTGTAATTCATCATTTTAATGTTATTAGGTGTGATTTGAGGCCTCGAGTAGGTCTGTATTATGTTATGTGACTTGTTGGTATATTTGGACGGGGTCTCGAGTGGCTCGGGTGAGTTTCGGATGGTTAACAGATCAAATATTTCTGCCATCTGATGCAATCGCACCTGCGGAAACTACATCGCAGGTGCGAGCTCGCAGAAGCGAGCCTGGCAAGCGCAGATGCGGACAAAGCTATGGGGCATTGGTTGCATGTACGAGGGAAAATTCCACACCTGCGTGAGCGCATATGCTGAAGGATGCGTGCAGAAGCGAGATGGCTGGAAGCTGAGGGTTTTCGCATCTGCGATGTCATTTCCGCAGATGCAGCCTCGCAAATGTGATGGCGTCCTCGCAGATGCGCAAATTGGGCAGGCAAGTGAAGTCCGCAAATGCGATGTTTTTCTCGCACAAGCGCAAGCGCAGGTGCATAAATACTCTCTGTAGATGCGGATTGACTGGGCAGAACCTTTAAGTTCGAGGGTTCGACATTTTGACCCATTTTCAGATTTTGGAGCTCGGTTTGGGTGATTTGGAGAGGAACTTTTCCACACAACTTGGGGTAAGGGTTCTTGAATCCTTGTGATTATATTGCATGAAGTAATCTTCATTTTTGGTGTAAGATTATCAAATCTCAAGAGAAATAGCAGGAAATTTCTATAATGTCACAAAACAAAATTTTCGAGTTTGAATACCGATTCGGAGTTAGATTTCAGTGAAATTAGTATGGTTGAACTTGTAATTGGATGGGTTGTCATATTTTGTGAGTTTCGTCGGATTTCGAGATGTGGGCCCCACGGGTGATTTTTGGGGCGTAATTTCTGATTTTGTGAAACATATTAGTATTTTCTTATGGAATTAATTCCTATAATTTCATGGACTGAATCAAATTAATTGTGACTAGATTCGAGCTGTTCGGAAGTTGTTACGCGTAGAATGGAATTTCTGGAGCATTGTTTAGCTTGCTCGACATTGGATTCGGCTTGTTCGAGGTAAGTAACTCTTCTAATCTTGGAGCTGAGGGTATATACCCTGAACATATGCATTATGTGAATTGTTTGGAGGTGACGCACATGCTAGGTGATGGGCGTGTGGGCGTGCACCATAGAAATTGTGACGTAATCGTTTCGTGGAATTTTGTAGTCGAATAATCTTGACATTTTTCCATGCGGTTTTATGTGTTAAAGAAATTGAGCTGAAAAGCATATTAAGAATTATGTCGAGGCTATGTGCTTGGGACCCACAGAGGTCATATTGCTGTGAATTATTTATTTTAAATTAAAAATTCATACTCAGTCATATTCATTTTATTACATATCATATCTCAGTCTCTTTTGTTATTTATTGATACATCATATCATCATTTTTGGGCTATTCTCATGACATTGTGAGCCCATGAGAGAGAGATTGGATATATTGATGACTGAGGGAGGCCGAGGGCCTGATTGTGAGGATATTTTTGGGATCGGGCTGCACGTCGCAGCAGGACATCTTGGCTTTATATATATTATTACTATTATATGGATCGGGACTGCCAGCCTGCAGTAGACCTTATTGGCTTATTATGGCACGTGAGTTGTCTGTTCGGATTCTGATATGATATTATAGCACGTGAGTTGTCCGTGCAGCACGTGAGTTATCTGTGCAGATTATAGCGCTTGGGCTATAGGAGCCCCTCCGAAGTCTGTACACACCCTTAGTGAGCGCAGGTACCTACTGAGTGCGAGTGCCGAGTGTCGAGTGCTGAGTGATTGAGAGGCATGAGAGATGGTGAGGTATGCCCGAGGGGCTGTTTATGAGTGATTGTGAGGTAAGCACGAAGGACTGTATACGAGTGATTGTGAGGTGTGCCCGAGGGGCTGTTTATGATTTTATCACTGAGTTGCATCGCATTGGCATACACGCATGACATACATGCATAGAGATGTATTTTTCCTCATGCGGTACAACATCACATCATTCATGATTTTCTCACACATTTTGACAGATGGGCATAGTGATGCATTTGTTTTACACGGGTTATCTGGAACAAAAATGAAAAAAGATTTTTGGGAAAAAGAAATTATTGTTTTCAAACTTATTCATATTTTCGGAAACTTCAGTAAACGATTTGTGTTTTCACTGATGTACTTGAAAGGAAGAACTACAACTATTTTTGAAATCATGATTTGGCTGAGCACATTATCTCTAAGTTACTTCTGGTATTATTTGTTTTACGTTGTTATGGACTATTGTGGACTATTGGTTTGGACCCGACCTTGGTAGAAGCTCATGATTTGTGATTGGTAGTACTGAGTCACGAACTCTAGCTGAATACATGAAATGATCTCAAGGATCGAATACTCAATACTGTTTGAAAAATAAATAACAGTATAATAAAATAGAAAGACTCCAAGGGACTGTGACGACCAAGCAGCTCAAATCAATCCGGAATGACTTTAAAATTTGCACCCAAGTCATAATTGACGTAATGGATCTATTCCCATTTCTGGAATCAAAATCCGACCTCGTTATCATAAATTCAACCTTCGGTCGAACTTTCCAAAAATCTTCTATTTTCCAACTTTCGCCAAAATGCGTCAAATTGTCCTACGGACTTCCAAATCAAAATTCGATCATACGCCTAAGTTTGAAATCATCATACGAAGCTATTTCCATCATCAAAATTCTATTCTAGGGTTGTTTGCTCAAAAGTCAACTCTCCGGTTAATTCTTTTTATTTAAGCTTCTAAATAAGAATTGTTCTTTTCATTAACTTCTAAATCTTCTGAAAATCAAACTCAACCACACCCGCGGGTCATAATACATATTACGAAGTCGCTAGGGACCTTAAGTCGCTGAACGGGGCATTAATTCTTAAAATGACAAGTCGGGTCGTTACAATTAAGTTTGAATTGGAGGGTGATTTGTATTTTTAGCATTATTTGATGTAATTTAAATGCCCGACTAAGTTCGTATGAAGTTTTAGGACTTGTTGGTATGATTGGTTGGGGCCTCGGGGGCCTCGGGTGAGTTTCAGATAATTAACAGATCAATTTTTGAACTAAGGGAATGTTGGGAGTTTTCTGGTTGCTGGTGGAATCGCACCTGCAGAAAAAGGGCCGCAGGTGCGATGCAGCAAAAGCGGCCAGGCAAGCGCATGAGCGGGTTTCCATAGGCAGTGCTGGGACCGCAGATGTGGTCATTTTGTCGCAGAATCAGGACTGCACCTGAAGAGTGATCAACACAGAAGCGAGGGTGCACATGCGCATACGAGCCGCAGAAGCGGTGACGACCTGGACTTGGGTTTTCGCAGGTGCGAGACATGGAGTTGTAGAAGCGACAACGACCTGGAATTGGGTTCTCAAAAGTGCGAGACTTGGAGCAGCAGGAGCGACAACGACCTGGAATTGGGTTCTCGCAAGTGCGAGACTTGGAGCAGCAGAAGCGGCTGTCATAAGAGTGACCTTCTGGGTCGCAGAAGCGGAATTCGCGATTGGGCAGAACCCTTTAAGTTCGAGGGTTCAATATTTTCACCCATTTTTCGGATTTTGGAGCTCGGTTTGGTCGACTTTTGAGAGGAATTTTACCACACAACTTGGGGTATGTGTTCTTGACTCTCTTGTAATTATATTTCATGAATTAATCTTCATGTTTGGTGTATGATTATCTAATCTTCAATAGAAATCGAAGGAAAATTTCTATCATTTCATAAAAATGAATTTTCGAGTTTTGAATGTCGATTCAGAGTTAGATTTGAGTGAAATTAGTATGGTTGAACTCGTAATTGGATGGGCTGTCAGATTTTGTAAGTTTCGTCAGGTTCCGAGATTTGGGCCCCACTGCCAACCTTTTGAGCGGAATTGGAAATTTGTTGAAATTGATTTGTTATGGGTATTAAAACACATATTGATTTATTTGCACATTGTTTGCATAGCTTTGGATAGACAAGCATCAGTTTGAGGTGCTAGAGGAGCCGGCTATGGAACTTCGGAGCGAGGTAAGTCTCTTGTCTAACCCTGTAAGAGAGAATTTACCTCGTAGGTGATTTAAATTAATAATTGTTGCTAATTGTGGGGGCTATGTACGCACGAGATGACGAGAGTCCATGCATTAGCTACTAATTATGCTATGACCGGGTAGTTTAGGACTCAAATCATGAATTACTTATAATAATTGCATCCTTTATTATTAAAGTACTGTAATTATATTGGAAATTGTACATCCTTATGTGTTAGCCTTGTGATAACTTCTCATTTTGGAGGTTTATAAGAAAATATCCTCCTTTGCTGTGGAGCGGACCGACCGGTTTGGTAGTATAGATGCATATATGGATCGTGTGGCACGTCCTTCGGCAGTGTACACAACACTCTGGATCAAGGAGAACGACCTCGGCAGAATCGTGCGTTATCGTTAATAGTTCGAATATTCACAAGATAACCTTCCACTAATGCCCGACATATTATGGTGTCTCTTACTTAATTGGTATTGACAGTTGGCATTTTTCTGAGATATTAGTGTAGGATACAAGATGGAGAAATTTTTGTTTTAAAAGAAATAATTGGATGATTTTAAACATAACAGATTTATTCCACCATTGTCGTGCACTTTATATCTGCTTACGCTTTTATTATATTATTTTATTGGACCTTTAATAAGTGTCAATGTCGACCTCTTGTCACTACTTCTTCGAGTTTAGGCTTGATACTTACTGGGTGCGCGTTGATTTACGCACTCATACTACACTTGCTGCACATTTTTGTGCAGGTACATGTATGTCTAGTGATCTTTTGGGCGCAGAGGCGCAGCTATCGCGGGGATTTACGGTGAGCTGCATTCCATGTTACGAATCCGCAGCATACAGAGTCTCCATCAGAGCCATGTACATACTCCTATCTACTTTGTATTTCAGACATATATTGCATTTATCATATTTCCCAATAGATTCTCATGTAGTTGTGACACCGGGTTTTGGGGGTTCCCACCGGATGTTTATTACGGTAGTTCACATAACCATCACTGTTTCACTCTGTAAATCCTATTCTATTGTGATGATCCAAAATATCATCATTAAATTCAATAAGTAATTGTGTGTTCTAAGACCTCAAAAATCACTATTTATCATTCTTCGGCTTGCGTGCGCAGTCCGTATAATTTTCCAGAAAGTTTTTATGTGAAAAATGGATTAAAATGTGAAATAGAGCTATAAAACTCAACTGAGTTGACTTTGGTCAACATTTTAAGTAAACAGTCTCGGATCAGTGTTTTGACAATTCTGGTAGGTCTGTATCGTGATTTGGGACTTGGGCGTATGCCCTGAATCGAATTCCGAGGTCCCTAGCCCGGGATATGGGATTTTGATGAACAATTAAAAGTTTGAAAGCTTAATGATTTTTAATAATTTACCGATGTTGGATTTATTGACACTGGGTCCGTAATTTTGTTCTGGAGCCCGGTATAGGTCCACTATAATATCTATGACTTGTCTGCCGAATTTGGTGAGAATCAGAGTTGATTTGACGTGATTCGGACGTCCGGTTGTGAAAATATAAGTTTTGAAGTTTTATTGAAAATTCCCTTTGATTTGGGGTCCGATTCGTAGTTCTAGGTATTATTTTGGCGATTTGATCACGTGAGCAAGTTTGTATGATATTTTAGGACTTGGGTGCATGTTTGGTTTGGATCCCCGAGGGCTTGGGTGAGTTTCGGATAGGCTACAAGATGATTTTGAACTTAGAAAATCCGATTTTTAGCTTCTGCTGTCATCTGGTGTTTTGTGCTTTGTGATCTCAAAGCCATTCCTACGATCGCGGAGAGGAAAGTTGGACTGGCACAATTGTGCTTCGCATTCGCGACCGAGGGCACGCGTTCATGAAGGGTCGAAGTGCAAAGCTACGTGTTCGCGAGCAGAAAATGAGGCAGAAGCTGGGGTACCCAAATTTGTTCTTCGCGTTTGCATGAAACGGTCCGCGATCGCATAGGTCTACAGGGTTATGCTTCGCGTTCGCGTGTGTGATGTCGCGTTCGCGTAGAGCAAAGTGGCAGCCTGTGCAAAAATGTGCTTCGCGATCGTGAAGCCATTCCCGCGATCGCGAAGAGTAAAATGAATCTGGGCAAAGTTGTTCTATGCGATCACGAACGAATTTCCATGATCGCGATGAATAAAAATCTTAAAAACAGAACTTAAGTTCTGGAAATGGGGTTTCGACCCATTTTCAACCATTTCCAATTTTTGAGCTCGGGTAAGGTGAGTTTTGGACGATTTTCACGGTAAAATATTGGGATAAGTGTTCCTTATCCTATATTGATTATATTGCATGATTCCATACTCATTTACATCATGAATCAGTGAATTTAAGGAAAAAAATCAGATTTTTATAAAATCTTTGAAAAATGAAAGTTTAAGATTTGAAGGTCCATTTGACATCGGAATTGGATAAATTTTGTATGGTTGAACTCGTATCGGAACGGGTGTTCGGATTCTGTAAGGTTTTCCAGGATTTGAGATGTGGGTCCCACTGTCGAATATTAAAATGTATTTCGGATTTTTTTTCGGAATTAGTAAATTCATATGGAATTAATTCCTATGATTCGTATTGAATATATCGAATTGTTTGTGAATGGATTTGACGCTTTTGGAGACAAATTTTAAGGGAAAAGCTGTGGTCGAATAATTTATTGGAATTTACAAAGCGAGGTAAGTGTCGTGGTTAACCTTGACTTGAGGGAATAGAACCCCTGAATTATTTGCTATGTGAGATGCATGTGAACGATGTATAGACGAGGTGACGAGTGCCTATAAGTCGTCAAATTAATTGTTTGATTAATTATTCAAATATCATAAATTATTTTAAATCACGAATGAATTATTATATTAATTGTTTCACTCATATCCCTTGTCAAAATATTATTTCTTGAATTCCTATGATAAGTTTACATGCTTATTTGACTTAATTGCTAATTTTCTCCACGATTTTCACAATTAATTGCTAATTGCCATTGTTTGTTCACAAATAAATTATATTCTGTGTCTTGATGCTTAATAGTTTCTCATTGAACGTGGTATTTATTGGAGTAATTTTTATTACAATCATGAGTTGTTTAAAGTTATGTTGGTGGAACGGGTTGCACGTTGCAACGAAAATGAAAGCAAATACATATATATTGGGGGATCGGAAAAGTCAACATTGGGGGATCAGATTGCACACCGTAACAAACTTATTTAAAAGTCTATATATACTTGATTGAAATAAATATATGAGAGGATTGCAAATAAATATATTGTGGGAGCGGTTTGCATGCTGCAACGGAAATTGGTTGAAATAATAATGGGTTATGACTGCTGAGTTGGCTTCAATTGTTATAAATGTGTTATCTGATTTATTTCTATTATTTGTTGTTGTTACTAATATTGTGTACATGTTAATATAAGTCACCCGCCTTAGCCTCGTCACTACTTCGTCGAGGTTAGGCTCAGCACATACAAGTACATGGGTTTGGTTGTACTGATACTACACTCTGCACTTCTTGTGCAGATTTTAGAGTTGGTCCCGGCGGCATACCATAGACTTGCTCGAATTTCAGCAACTCAAAGGAGACTTGAGGTATAACTGCACGGCGTCCGCAATTCTGAAGTCCCCGTCTACTTTACTTTAGCTGTGTGTTTATTTCCAGATATCTTTATTTTATTCAGACCCTTAATTGTATTATTCTAGAAGCTCGTGCACTGCTGACACGAATTCTAGGATGGTAGTTAGACACCATTGTTTTTATGAATTATTCACTACATTTCAGACTTTACATCCACATTTGTTCTTTGTTATTAATAAATTTAAAAATTATTTTAAAAATGTATAATATTATTCTAACGTTGGCTTGCCTAACAAGTGAAATGTTAGGCACCATCACGGTCCAAAGGCGGAAATTTCGGGTCGTGACATCTATACTAATTAGTTAATGGAAATTATGATTCCAAAGGTAATAAAGATGTGTAATTTAATTAGAAAATTACCATTTGCTTGCCTGACGGCGGCGTTAGGCGCCATCACGATATATAGTGAATTTTGGGTCGTGACAACATGATATTAGAGCATTAGGTTCAATTAGGTCTCACGAGTCATGAGAAAGTCTAGTAGAGTCTTTCGAATTGGTACAGAGACGTCTGTACTTGTCTTCGAGAGGTTACGACATTGTTAGGAGCATTTCCCTTCTTGATTCCTTTATTGCGCAGTTTGATTCCATTAAGGCTTGTGCCTTTATTTCCTTCCTACTCATTCTTATACGATGTTGAGCGCTCGTGTTAATTGGGCATCGAGGAGTTTCAGTGGTACTACAGACGCGGAGCATGATGTTTCTCCCTATGCACTCAGACAAGTTATTATCGTCTTCATGCGAAAGGAGGTTCTGTCATTTCAGCTGAGAATCGGTAATTCCTATGATTTTGAGGCTATGCACGGTGTTGGTGTAATGGTACGGTGCCTGTCTATGTGTCAAGCCAGTGAATGGCTCGGAAAGAGGATTTCTCAGTGAATGAGTATTTAAATTCAGCAAAGGGAAGGCAATTGGACTATGAATGTTCAGGTTTGCGTTGATGGAGTAACGAGACTTGGTATTGCCGAGTGTGATTGAGTTTTCATTGTGATGTAGTGTCGTCGTACTTATTTGAATGCATTACGGTTTGCCGGTGTTATGATCTTCTTTTATTTTGCCTTCAGAGCAGGGTGTTGTGAAATAGTGCTTGAGGGGCAGTTATCATATAGCAGTGTGCAGCAGAAATAGCAGTGTGCAACGGTTCAGGATTGAATGGGTAATTCCAATGTTGATGGCTCGAAAAATATGATCTTTTAGGAGACTTAGAATTGGTAGTAATTTGTTAATTCAGGTATTACAGAGATGGATTTTGATTTGATACAACATTTGGGTAACGAAGAATGAGAAAGGACATGGGGAGGTGTCTTGCAGTGGTTAATTTACTAGCAGGTCAAGTATGAGAAGCGGAAGTCGGGAAGTTTCTTAAAGGAGATGGTTTGACCGAAGTGGGAGAGGCAAAGTAGCATATGGATTCAGTGGTAGGATATCCACATACCTTCAAATAGTGTAGAACGGTTTGGGAATCGTGATGGAAGGTGATTTGGTATATGTATTTCTTGGAATGATGCTTACCATACGGAGAAAGAGTGAATATGGCAGAAAGGAGTTTTCTTGGGATGAAGAGGGGTGTGAATATTTGACTATCATTTCAGATGCGATATGACTTGAGTTTGGATGATATTTTGAACTCTCAGTTAATGTTAATGAGGAAGGAACAGACCTATACAACGTCGTGGAAAGAGGTCGGATATGAGATCGTGGTTGATGATTCAGAATGTTCATGAAGAGATTTAACAAAGCACTTCGAGAAATTTAGCGGGTTAACGGTGCGGGATCACGATTATTGAGAAGGAGGAATCATTGCAGGATCTATATTATGTGATGGTAGCTTAAAGCTAAGTGGGGGAGCCCCATCGTCTATGATTTGATCGTGTGGTTGTCGACTTGTGGGGGTTTTGGATATCGGTGCATTGGTGAACTATTCATGACCAAGAAAATAAAACATCAGGAGTAATTAGAGCACGAAACTTGATGAATGTGTGCCAAACTTCATCTTATTGATTCGGGTGCAGGTTTTGGGAAGACTCAAAGTTTATGCTTCTTGTGGGTGTAATGTACAAGGAAACAAATTCAGTTGGTTTCTTCTTTGAGAGGGTATTCATGTGCTGGCGCGAGCAATGAAGTTTGGTTATATTCAAGTCCGGGTCAGAGTCGGTGACTCTTAATAATGATATAGTGAGTTCAAGAATTTAAGTCCAGTACGTAAGGATTTCGGGTCCGTTGTGTGGTTAAGCCTCGAGTTTCTGCAGGGGATTGTGAACAGGACTTGGAGTGTTCTATGTTATCATCGGGTGTGCGGTGAGTTATCGGAGGAAAAGAAGAAATAGCATAGGATTTGCAGTAGGTCTTGTGGAATAGGTTTACTCATTGGAAATGCCATTGTGCGCATGAGGAAGGTATGGGATGAGTTATGAGTATTGAGACGATGAGGTCTCGTGATGCGGGTCACTCGGTATGAGTGCGAATTTAGTTCGTTATGTTTGAATGGAGCTGCTAGTATTTCTAAGGCAAGTCAAAATTGAATTTGAAGAAGTTGGGTCGGTTAGTAATGGTTGAATCAGCATGATTGTGGCAGTGATCAATTCTTTCAGCATGAAATTATACATATGGTTTGTGGTTGTACTCGTGGGCTTGACACAACCACCATAACTTGATTAATTCGGGAGGTATTTAATTCAGACGGTCTTGTTTTGTAAAAGAATTCCAAAAAATTCATGGCAGTTTAGATCGCGACTTGAGGTTGGTATATCTCCTCGGTCTGGGAATTCAGTTGTGTGTTGCATTGGTCCTTCGGAAATGAGCTAAGTGAAAGGCCAATGGAGTGACTTATTCCACTAGTAGTTCAAGGGTTATAGTGAATACGTGTATTATCGCGTAGCAGCATGATAGGTGCAGTGAGCGGCATGGGAACTAGAAGTTGAAGGTTAAGCTTGCATGGGAACTGGAAGTTGAAGGTCAAGGTTGTGTAGCAGCATGAGGATAGTTCATAGCGCCTGTTCGACCATTTTTTCGGTACGCGAGCTGGGAAGTTCCATTCCGGAGTTCATTGTTTCTTATATATCGCATTCGAGTTTGTAGCCTGTTGGCGCATTATTGGCGTCATACAAGATATTTGTTAGTGTTTGAGGTGGCTTATTGCATGTGTAGCTTATATTGGGTGAGATGAGACTATTGGACCTGAAATCAGTGCAGTCATATTTATGTAAGGTATATTAAAGAGCAAATATCGTTATTCAGTTCAGAATGAGGTAATGGTCTTTGTCAGGAGGAAAGACTCCATCATTTGTTAATTCGACAAGTGGTTATGAGTTTCTACGCATCTTTTTCGTCGTGGCAGTATTGCGAGTATTGGAGCTTATATGTGTTATGGGGTGTATTATGGGCTACAGATTCGTGAAATTAGAGTTTTTGGGATCGGATGATGTCATTATGGGCAACCGACTTATGTGGTGCATGGGGTGATTTCAGCAAAAGTGCACAATCATGTTTTGGTACAGTGCATGGAGATTAGTACAATGTTCGTGTGTTAGAGTCAGGCCTTGTAAAGAAATTTGGAAGTGAGATCTTGGTTTTTAAAGCTTGTTAACTAAGGTTATAGGGAGAATTTTTAGTCTGACTTGAGCTAATGTATCCAACCAGAATGTGGTGGCACGGGTAGGTGCACAAGGTATTATACATTGATTTTGGACAACTCCGGAGCACTCCTTAGCACGTTCGAGGAAGAACGTATGTTTTGGTGGGAGAGAATGCGACGACCCATTCGTTCATTTTAATCTCTAGCGTATCGTTCGGTGGTTTGAGGCGATGAGTAGCTTCACTTCAGGTATTATGACTTGCACGTATGGTCGTAATCGAATTTCGGGAAGTTCAGAGTTGATTTGGAAAGAAATATTCTAAATTCGGAAGCTTTAAGTTGGAAAGGTTTACTAAGGTTTGGAATTTTTATAAATGACCTCAGAATCAGGATTTGAAGGTTCTAATAGGTATGTATGATGATTTCGGACTTGGCATATGTTCGGGTCGAGTATCGGGTTGATCGGGAGTATTTCAGTGCTTATTACGGAAGGTTGGCATTTTGAAGGTATAATAATTTCCTATGTTTGGGTTGAAGTAGATTTTGATGTTATCGATGTCGATTTGGGATTCCGAGCCTCGGAATAGTTCTGTATGGTGAGTTTGGTTTTAGGTGCGTAGGTCATTTCGGCGTCAATTGGCGAAAGTTAGAAATTTGGATGATTTTTGAGAAGTTTGACCGGGAGTGGACTTTTTTATATCGGGGTTGGATTCCGATTCCGGAATTTGGAGTAGGTCCGCAATGTCAATTATGACTTGTGTGCAAAATTTAAGGTAAATCGGACGTGATTTGATAGGTTTCGGCATCGATTGTAGAAGTTTGAAATTTCAAAGTTCATTATGTTTGAATAGGAGGGTAAATCGTGTTTTTAGCATTGTTTGATGTTATTTAAAGGCTAGACTAAGTTCATCTGACGTTTTAGGACTTTTAAGCATGTTTGGTTGGGGCGCCGGGGGCCTCGGGTGAGTTTCGGATGTTAAACGGATCTATTATTGAACTAAGGGAATGCTGGCTATTGTTTGGTTGCTGGTGCAATCGCACCTGCGAAAAAAGGGCCGCAGGTGCGACGCTGCAAAAGCGGCCATGCGAGCACAGGAGCAGGTTTCCATGGGCAGTGCTGGGATCGCAGATGCGATAATTTCGCCGCAGAAGTGGGGCCGCACCTGCAGAGTGATCAAAAGCGACTGTCGCATACTTGGAGCCGCATATGGGCCGCAAAAGCGGCAGCGACCTGGACTTGGGTTCTCGGAAGTGCGATACTTGGAGCCGTAGAAGCGACTGTCGCAAGAGCGACCTTCTGGGCTGCAGAAGCGGAAATCGCAACTGGGCAGAACCCTTTAAGTTCGAGGGTTAAATAGTTTCACCCATTGTTTGGATTTTGGAACTCGGTTTGGGCGACGTTTGAGAGGAATTTCACCACACAACTTGGGGTAAGTGTTCTTGACTCCCTTGTAATTATGTTTCATGAATTAATCTTCATTTGTGGTGTATGATTATCAAATCTTCAAGAGAAATCGAAGGACAATTTCTATAATTTCATAAAAATGAATTTTCGAGTTTTGAATGCCGATTCAGAGTCGGATTTGAGTGAAATTAGTATGGTTGAACTCATAATTGGATGAGTTATCGGATTTTGTGTGTTTTGTCGGGTTCCGAGATGTGGTCCCCATTGCCAACTTTTCGAACGGAATTGGAAATTTGTTGAAATTGATTAGTTATGGGTATCAAAACACATATTGATTTATTTGCACATTGTTTGCATAGAGTGGCATTGGAGCCGGCTATGGAACTTTGGAGTGAGGTAAGTCTCTTGTTGTAATGACTTGTCCAGTCATTTTGAGTATTACAACCCCATTCCCCAATTTACTGCTCAATTTGTGCTTTACAGTTGTTGTATGACTTGTCGGGGTAATTGGTTCGGGTCCGGTGAGGTTTTGGAATGAATTGGACCACTTAGTTCCAAAGTTTAAAGCTTAAGTTCAAATAGTTACCGCATGTCGACTTATATGTAAACGACCCTGGAATGGAGTTTTGATGATTCTAGTAGGTCCGTATGCTGATTTTGGACATACGAGTGTGCTCGGATTGTTTTGGAAGTCCGTAGTGAAATTTGGCTTGAAATGGCGAAAGTTGAATTTTTGAGAACTTTGACCGCGGAGTTGACTTTTTGATATCGGGGTCGAAATCCAGTTCTGAAAATTTTCATAGATCCGTTATGTCATTTATGACTTGCGTGCAAAATTTGAGGTCAGTCGGAATAGATTTGATATGTTTCGGCATCGAATGTAGAAGTTGGAAATTCTTAAGTTCCTTAAGCTTAAATTGGGGTATGATTCGTAGTTTTAGCATTGTTTTATGGGATTTGAGGTTTCAACTAAGTTCGTATGATGTCTTAGGACTTGTTGGTGTATTTGGTTGAGGTCCTGAGGGCCTCATGTGAGTTTCGGATGGTTAACGGATCACGAATTGAAGTTTGGAGACTGCTGAAGTTGCGTTTGCTGGTTTTTTGCTGATATGGTTTCCTTCATCTGTCAGAACATCGAGATAAACAATCGAGGTAAAAATTCGAGGTCAAAATCGAGGGCATGAAATCGAGGGTAGCGCCTGGACAGAGACTTTAAGTTATAAAACGGGGGTTTCGTCCTATTTTCCATTTTTGACAATTTAGAGCTTGGAGAGAGGCGATTGTTGAGAGATTTTCAAGGAAAAACATTGGGGTAAGTGATTCTAACTCGGATTTGGTCAATATACACTAATATATCAATGTTTTCATTATTTAATTAGTGTTTTGAGATGGAACTTTGGAGAAAATTGTAGAAATCTCATCAAACGAGTTTTTTGAGATTTCAATGTAGAAGTTTGAAATTTCAAAGTTCATTAAGTTTGAATTGGTGGGTGAATCGCGTTTTTAGCATTCTTTGATGTTATTTAAAGGCTCGGCTAAGTTCGTCTGACGTTTTAGGACTTTTTGGTATGTTTGGTTGGGGCCCCGGGAACCTCAGGTGAGTTTCGGATGTTTAACGGATCTATTATTGAACTAAGGGAATGTGGGCAATTTTCTGGTTGCTGGTGCAATCGCACCTGCGGAAAAAGGGTCGCAGATGAGATGCCGCAAAAGCAGCCTGACAAGCACAGGAGCGGGTTTCAATGGGCAGTGCTAGGACCGCAGATGCGGTCATTTTTCCGCAGAAGCGGGGTCGCACCTGCGGAGTGATCAACGCCGAAATGAGGGCGCACATGCGCATACGGGTAGCAGAAGCGGCAGAGACTTGTACTTGGGTTCTCGCAAGTGCGATACTTGGATCCATAGAGGCGACTGTCGCAGGAGCGACCTTCTGGGCTGCAGAAGCGGAAATCGCAACTGGGCAAAACCCTTTAAGTTCGAGGGTTCAATATTTTTACCTATTTTTTGGATTTTGGAGCTCGGTTTGGGCGACATTTGAGAGGAATTTCACCACACAACTTGGGGTAAGTGTTCTTGACTCCCTTATAATTATGTTTCATGAATTAATCTTCATTTTTGGTGTATGATTATCAAATCTTCAAGAGAAATCGAAGGACAATTTGTATAATTCCATACAAATGCATTTTCGAGTTTTGAATGCCGATTCGGAGTCGGATTTGAGTGAAATTAGTATGGTTGAACTCGTAATTGGATGAGTTGTCGGATTTTGTAAGTTTAGTCGGGTTCGGAATGTAGTCCCCATTGCCAACTGTTTGAGCAGAATTGGAAATTTGTTGAAATTGATTAGTTATAGGTATTAAAACACATATTGATTTATTTGCACATTGTTTGCATAGCTTTGGATCGACAAGCATCAGTTTGAGGTGCTAGAGTGGCGTTGGAGCTGGCTATGGAACTTCGGAGCGAGGTAAGTCTCTTGTTGTAATGACCCGTCCGGTCGTTTTGAGTATTACAACCTCGTTTCCCAATTTACTGCTCAATTTGTGCTTTACAGTTGTTGTGTGACTTGTCGGGGTAATTGGTTCGGGTCCGGTGAGGTTTTGGAATGAATTGGAACACTTAGTTTCAAGGTTTAAAGCTTAAGTTTAAATAGTAATCGAATGTCGACTTATATATAAACGACCCCGGAATGGAGTTTTGATGATTCCAATAGCTCCATATCTTGATTTTGGACTTAGGAGTGTGACCGGAATTTTTTATCTTTTGTAGTCCGTAGTGAAATTTGGTTTGAAATGGCGAAAGTCGAATTTATGAAAAGTTTGACCGCGGAGTTGACTTTCTGATATCGGGGTCAAAATCTAGTTCTGAAAATTTTCATAGATTCGTTATGTTATTTATGAATTGTGTGCAAAATTTGAGGTCAGTCGGAATAGATTTGAGAAGTTTCGGCATCGAATGTAGAAGTTGGAAATTCTTAAGTTCCTTAAGCTTGAATTGGGGTATGATTCGTGGTTTTAGCATTGTTTTATGGGATTTGAGGTTTCAACTAAGTTTGTATGATGTTTTAGAACTTATTGGTGTATTTGGTTGAGGTCCTGAGGGTCTCGGGTGAGTTTCGGATGGTTAACGGATCAAGAATTGAAGTTGGGTGACTGCTGAAGTTGAGTTTGCTAATTGTTTGCTGATCTGGTTTCCTTCATATGTCAAAAATATCGAGTTCAAAAATGGAGGTCAAAATGGAGGTCAGGAAATCGAGGGCAGGAAATCAAGGGCAGGAAATCAAGGTCAGGAAATCGAGGGTAGGAAATCGAGGGCATGAAATCGAGGGTAGCGCCTGGACAAAGACTTTAAGTTATAAAATGGGGGCTTCGTCCCATTTTCTATTTTTGAGAATTTGGAGCTTGGAGAGAGGCGATTGATGAGAGATTTTCAAGGAAAAACATTAGGGTAAGTGATTCTAACTCGGATATGGCCAATATAGAAATATCATCAAACGAATTTTTTAAGATTTCGATGTTGATTCAGACTCGAATTTGAGTGAAGTTAGTATGGCTGGACTCCTAATTAAATGTGTTGTTGGATTTTGTGAGTTTCGTCGGATTCCAAGATGTGTGCCCCACAGGTGATTTTTGGGTTAAAATTCAGATTTTGTTAGAACATTTGTATGTTCTTATGGAATTTATTCCTATAATTTGTATTGATTGAATCGAATTAATTATGATTAGATTCGAGCCGATCGGAGTCGAAAAATCGAGGAAAAGGCATACTACTTGACTGCTTGAGCGTGGTTTGAGGTAACTTACTTGTCTAACCTTTGTGTGGGGGAAATTTCCCTTAGGATTGGTATTGATATGAAAATGTTGATGTGTTGAGAGTCGTGTACACGAGGTGACGAGTGTGTACACCGGCTAAATATGGAAAATTATATCTTTAAATTGTGTAGAGCCCTGTTGCATATTAATTAAATTATTTTATTCTGTTATATTCATCATCCTTAATATATATTTGTATCTTAAATTTGCCTTACCTATTCCTGCTAAGTGTGTGTGATGACCCAAAAGGGGTCATCTTATGTTTTAGAACTCAAATCTGTGCCCTTAAGCCTTAAAAATCTCACTTTTACCCTCCTCGATTTGTGTGCGCAGTCCGGGCAGGTTTCTGGAAAGCTTTTATGTTGAAAACTAATGAAAATAAGAATTTTTTCCTTAAAAGTTGATTTTAGATGACTTCGGTCAACAGTTTTGGTAAACGGGCTCGGATCCATTCTTTCACGGTCCCGATAGGTCTGTATCGAATTATGGGACTTGGACGTATGGCCGGAATCGGATTTGGAGGTCTCTAGCTTGATGAATTTTTGATGAAAATTAAAAGTTTGGAAATTATTTATTTTTAAGCATTGATTGATATTTGGCATTGTTAGTATCGGGTCCGTATTTTGGTTCCGGAGCCCGGTACAGGTTCATTATGATATTTAAGACATGTCTGTGAAATTTGGTGAGAAATGGAGTTGATTTGACGTGATCCGGATGTCCAGTTGAGAAATTAGAAGTTTTAAAGTGTTCTTGAGAATTGCATTTGAATTGGTTCTAAATTTAGAGTTCTAGGTGTTATTTTGGCGATTTGATCACGCGAGCAAGTTCGTATGATGTTTTTAGACTTGTGTGCATGTTTGGTTTGGAGCTCCGAGGGCTCGGGTGAGTTTCAGATAGGCCACGAGATGTTTTGGACTTTGGAAATCTGTTTTTTTCTGCGGTGTCTGTGTTCTGGCATGTCCTTCTTCGCATTCGCGAAGATACTCTCGCAAACGCAAAGAGTAAATTGAGCAGCTGAGGATTTCTTCTTCGCGAACGCGAAGGCTTGGTTGCGAACGCGAAGCGATGGGGGCCTTACCCTTCGCGAACACGACAAGCCCATCGCAAACGCGTAGTGTTAGGCACTGGGGAGGGGGAGTCAGCCTTTTCGCCATCGCGAACGCGAAGACCAGGGAAGGGTAGCCTACGCGAACGCAAGCACTGCCTCACGAACGCGAAGGCTTGGCAGCCCATACACTTCGCGAATGCGATAGTGTTATCGCGAACGCGATAGTGTTATCGCGAACGCGATGAACACTGTCGCCCAGCACTTAACAGAATCCAAAACGAGATTTATGCCAAAAACTCATTTTTCTCGAAAACCAAACGGTGAGAGGCGATTTTTCAAGAGCCATTTCTTCCCCAAATTGTTGGTAAGTGATCCTAAACCATTTTATTTCAATTACCCATTACATTTCTTGAATTTTCAACCTAAAATCTAGAGTTTTCATGGTAGAATTAGGGGTTAGGGTAGAAACTAGGAATTTCGGGAATTCGGGGATTTAGATCTCAATTTGAGGTCGGATTCCAAAACCAATTATATATTCGGGCTCGAGGATGATGGGTAAATGGATTTTGGTCTGAACCTCGGGTTTTGACCAAGCGGGCCCAGGGTCAATATTTTGACTTTTTGGAGGAAAATTTGAAAAATTTAATTTATGCAATATAATTGATTCCTTTAGCAATATTTGATATTATTGAGTCATGTTTTTAATAGATACGAGTGGTTTGG